>JANTCA010016587.1:0-25229 GCA_024741275.1 Chironex yamaguchii | reverse complement strand
ATTAGTTTTTCCGGGACTCAAAGGCGGCATCTGCATCGAGCCCTAGTAATGTGCTGCAGGGATTACTTTTTTGTTATCATGACGTCAATAATAGAGTCAAAATAGCCACTTAGGTGGTTCGCTCGATTTTACCCCATAGATTAAATGCTCAGGACTCTGTTAAGCAACAAGTTCCCACCTTACAACTCGTTCCGAGCGCCCACTCCTGTGTCCCTTTATTGAACGACAAGAACCGAAAACCTCCTGTTGTATGGGGCGTCGTAGATCTTGGACTACTGGAAGAGACTAGCGCTAGTGTCCAGTACGATGCCGTTTGATTGCTTTTTAACATGACGTTGTCTATATGACGATCCCTTAGCACTGATTTCTGGTAACTTTGTGAACGATCGTTCGCTCATCAGCTGAATACTTGTACAAAGTGTTTGGTATATATGTTATCGGACCTACTCACATCTATTGAGTTGTGGCGATCGCTCTTACGTCAGTAGGTGTGAAAACGTGAGAGTGCATTGTCACATACACGTGGATATTTTGTAACATTTTCCTGTGCTCTTGGTGTTTCTTTTCTTTAAGATTGAAGTCACTTTAGACAGAAACTCAATATCTTTGTGGGCTAGAAAAGAATGCATCAACTTACACCAAAATTTCAATTGTTATTCCCGCTAAATTTAACGTGCTAATAATCTTTGCTATTTTATATATAAGGTCAAATGAGGTAAGGTAGGAGCAAAGTTTCATGGAGAGTTGGCTGGGCAGTGTGTGTCTAGCTCCTTTTGAAAACTATGAAATTGTGATATGATGCCTAGATGCTAAATATAAAATCATCTTGTTTACGATTGTCAGCTTACAGAATACAAATACTGTGCTCTATATGAATTTTCTCCACTCTAAAGAGCTTCCTCTCGGAAGTGAAGCAATAGATTGGTTGACAACAAGAAACGTCGCTTTGTAATGACAGTTAAACCAAAGCCGGGTGACCGTTAAATCCGGTGGTTGAAAGAAATTCGTCTGTGAATGCAAATAATAACGAAAATCAGACGTGATAGTAGTAAAGACAGAGGAAATGGGTTCAACAAAGGCTGATTAGGACACATCACTGCATCTCAAGAAAGGATCCTAAGGGATACGGCCGTCGTATAAAACGAAATACTGACCGCAATCAATGCACAGAGCCTTTATTTAAATCTGCTTTTAGTTTCAGGAATGCCGACAATTTAGACAAAATATCGCTATGGCTAACAAAGCTATAGTTGCTGCTGGATTAAGAATTTTGATCTTTACTGAAATGGTATCAACATTATCAAAGCTCCATTCACGAAGACAAGAAGCTTTTCATAACGTCATGTTTCCGCAAACCAATGACACAGATGTTTTGTCTTGCAATCTTTGCTTTTGATTTGAAAATCAAGTTATCCCTTTAGCACGAGGAATGTCAGCATGGCTTCAGGAGTGAGTCGACTTTATATTTACGAAAAACACACAACCTAAACCAATATTATTAATAACTATGTGAAAAACTACTTCTTCAACGATCAATCAAAACGGCTCCATTAAGACAAGGAATCGTTATTACTACTTAATCTTATTCAATAATACCAAATGACCTTAAATTAAAACGGCTATTGTGATGATTACTAGAATTAGCATTACGGTAATGTTGTCAAGATGTGAAATTCATTCTGGACAATGAGTCGGTGTCTAGAGTACTATATAGTCTTTTGATTTTATGAGAACACTAGAACGGGATGAAATTCAGAACGGTTCAGGAGTGAGCTTCTGATGCCAGAACACTGGGTACTTCTTATCTAAACATACCCCTAACCCCTCCCCCTTCAGAATTGGATAAGCTTAGTGTATGCATAACTTAACCGTAATCATAATCCTAACGAAACCTAACCTGGTAATTTTTAAGGTTAGGCAAGGCTATCTCAACCGCTACCCCTATTTTTTTAATGGGAGTGTACTGAAAATTGACACAACAGCTTTACTTTCGGGCAGACCTCCAAATTCTCTTACGTTTTGAGTTGAAAATCACGCAGAACACGTAAAGAATACCGAGTATAAAAACCTGTAATGACAATAAGGGAAGCCGTGTACAAGACGCCACACTAGTTTCAAAGACCTAAAATTTGCCCAACCTATACAAAGTTCAAATCGACATTAAGTATCTCGTATTGAGAGTGGATGAACTCCAACACAATATATATTTATTATGAAAATGGTATGCGCGAAGCATTTTCTTTTAACTGTCATTAATACAGCTTTCTGTAAATAAAATTAACATTTGAATATTTTGGTCTGAGGCATCACACAAGTTTAATAGCATATCTATCATTCTTGCTTTTATCAGAATAAAAGATTTCTCTAAAACAGTCTTGGCCTTCCTTCACCAAATTAATCGACATTTACCTTGCAGATTACAATCGAATAAAAAGATAAGACATTGTCTGGTGAGACAAAAATCGTTGGAGAAGCACATATACTGTACGCAGTGGTAGCATGGAATGAAATCAGCAATGGACACAAATAATGGCATGTGTTTACATTTCAAATTCAACCCCTCTTTAATCCCGAACTTCGCGGTCACCAATTTCTTTACTCTTGCCACATGTTTACCAATAATGTAACATCCTAGATACCGAGCAATGATTAGGAGATCGAAGGTAATAATTAGCTTACCTAATAACTTTGGAGGTATCAGGGGCAAACGAACGTGCTGAAGCAGTTGAGGTAGAGCAATCTTCCTGTGAATCGTGTCCTCATTCACCCACGTTACTAAAGCATCAAAAACTTCTTTCTCAGAAAAAATGTTGAGATGGTCACTTGACAGTAAGACAGTCACCAGCTCTAAACTCGCATTTTTGAATTCATCGGTCTTGCTCACTTGTCTGAATTGTTCCCTTGCATATTGCAAACTAGCATCTCTTAATTTCGTCAAATTGTATAGTTCGGCGAATGTAAATACGTTCAGACAGTTGACTGCATCTAATTTTCTTTCTAAAAACTTACAACAGCCATCTACAATTGCTGGAAATTGAAGCATGTCTGCGGCAGCAAGAATGTCAAAAACATTGTCATTATTTACTGAGTATGTCGATGTGTAGCAAAATCTAATGATCTCTTCCATGGCATTGACGGTGACATCCTTTAACTCCACTACTAATGAACTGGATTCTTTCATGTTGCCTCCAAACATTCGAGCAAAATATGGGCTATTTGCTGCTAAAACAAGACGATGAAGACGAAATTCCTTATCTGACACGACCAGACATACATCACATAAAGTGTCATTGTCCATCAGAGATTTCAAGCTTGCCAAAAGACATATTGGATGAGAAATTATTTCAAAAGTCTTCTCCTCTGTCTGAGAATTGTTATTATTCATTATCACTTTAAATCTTATTAATATTCCAATATTTTTGATACAGATAACGGTTAAAACGGTCTTACGAACACGAGATATCGATGAAACTGAACCATACTTCTACACCTGCTGTTGTGTACTACGTAGACGGTAAAATATGGACCACGATAATCACTTTACAAGCAAAACAAATCTATGAAATTAACAAGGCAATTATGTTCCGTAAAATAAATTTAGCGTCAATAACAAAACCACGTGTTGAAATTCACGAACATAAAACTACTTTAAACAGGAACGTCGAAAGTCTTTTCAAATAAATGTTTCAAGACAGAAAATGCAGGTGGTTTGAGAGACAGTGTTATATTCACGGTTTGTATCATACATCATCGGCAATTTTCCTACACTTAAGAGATTAATGTAATTGCTTAGCAAACAAGTATTCACACGTACTTGAACCAATACTGGATTAAGCAAACTGTATTCCAAGTGAAAATACTTGACATGAAGGAAAGAGGTTGAAATAAGCCGAAGGTACACAGAGAAAAGGGAACCAAGTTTCGATCAAAGAGTGGAGATGCACTGCCTTTTTCTGTTGTTTGGTTGTCTTTGAATATTTTTTTTGGGGGGGGGGGGGAGGGGAGGGGTGATGACGACATGTGCACTATTTAGTGATGGACAGTAATTTGCTTGGTAAACCCTGTAAACAGAGTAAGCATTGTAACCCTTCCTCAGCTATACGCTTGCTTAGACTACTAGGGATACTAAGGAGGACTGAAGGGTACATTTTAAACCACGTTACAAAGGAAGCATCACTGCAAACCACCATTAATAAAGATATACTCCTATTTCTTGGACATATCATAGACTTTACTAATCTGCCTTAAAAACAATAGAAAAATGGATAAGTTGTTGTTCCAGTATTAATATCCCTAGACAGGCTACAAAGACGGGATTGATAAAACAACCATAAAAATGGCTCGACATCTGAGAACAATTTATGAACACCCCTGAGCATTAAAATACGATCCCAATGCCAAAGAGATAATGTCCGAGTGACAATTCTCAAGTATTTGCCAAGCTAAAAATATTGTAAGCTTAACGACCATTTTCACAAAAAATGATAAAGATTGCTCATACTCAGTTTTATTTTCGCATTTCCTTTGTATGAATGGCAACAATGGTATTTCTTCGCAAATTTAGAAACGCAAAAATAAAAAACACGGTAAAAAAATCTGAGCCCTAAAAATCGTGTTAAAATAATCAAATGTTTACTTATGTTTCGCATGCGCAAAGCTTGATGGAAAGAATAGTGGTCAATTGGAATTTTTTGGGTATGGTAGCGGCTTAAACAACAATGACAAACGTTTGATCGAAATTCTTGCCATCACTGGCAAGAATGAACGAGTTCATGCGACAACTTGAAAACTCATCTATGATCGTAACCCATGACCGTACAAAAATAAATATCGTGTTCAGTGGTTAGAGAACGGGTACTCACTTGCACATCTGCACCTTTTTGGCGGCAAATATCCCATCAAATGCTTCTCGCCTGTACAGAGCATGCTGACCACCTACAACTGCCAGCATAAGTTGTGAACAAAGTCCTGTATGGTTAACATGAAATTACTAATGAGACATAAATCAATGTTCAACGTTCTACCTGTCTCAATACATTAATGTTATTATCAATTATCCGTATGCAATTTACACAAATTCCATAAATGTTGCCACTCGGATTTGGAGTTGTACAAGGATATAAAAATAATAAAGCTTTGATATAATGTATCCATACCTTCATTATTGGAGCAATTTATTAAGCTTATCAGTCTATTTCAAGAGTCCCTTTAGTGTCAATCAGTTCTTGGTCACGAACTCAATAGGAGTACATTTCACTTTTCTGACCATATTTCCCACATGGCGTAACGGTATTTCCGCAACTGATGTCTATGGCTCTCTCGATTGTTTTGGTTGGTACGTTTTGATTTTCATCGATTTCAACAACATCCTTCGTCCCATCATTAGACAATGCTGACTCTGTTGCATCTAATGCCTTCTCCTTAATGCCATCTTGATCATGACTATCATCAAACACTAAATCGTTATCTTCTTCCTCGATCTTTGGTGATGTGAAACCTAATATTGCATTTATATCAATCTGTTTTGTTCCATAGACTTCAACGTTTTCCTCTAGGCCTTGAAACTCGACAGATGATGCTCGTCTTGGTGGCATTTTGCTTCTCCGAGAATGGATATCTATATCTTCTCTTAATCCGCTGTTACTCCAACTCCGTCCCTTATTTTTGGATTGCTCATTCTTACTAACAACGCCTCTTGCCTCTGGTCTTTGATCCTGTTCCCTTCTAGGTACAGTAAAAACCACAGAATCAGACATTTTACGTCTAGGATCAAGCTGACATGTTCGAAAACCCTGGTTACTTACACAGCTAGGCCTCTCTTGATGATTCACTGCGTTACTGCCAGCTACGGCTATCCTGCGTGGCTTATTGTTGTCCGCCAAGGTCAAGTGTTTGTGGTTTTCTGCAGCGCTATGTTTTTCTGATGACGACCATTTGAGTCCAGGTTTTCCATCCTCTGATAGCTCATTCTTAACCACATCCTGTAGTTTGACAAAAGAAGAACTTTTAATTTCACTTCCAACATACTCTTTACCTTTTCTCATCTGTGTATCTTCAATTTTGATACCACTTTTGTTCTCAAAAGTTGACTGGACACACATACCTCTATTTTTCTCCATTACAGATTGATATTTCTGTTTTGTTTGTCTTTCATGACCACTCCTTGACGACTTATTCATTGAATATCTGGGATCTTTAACAGGTCCCAATGTATCCTCTGCCACTACCTGGGTGTCAAACAGATCCTTCAGTTCACTAACTGAGCTTGAACGATTTGTCTTTGGCATCGCCGGAGGTTTAAAATGCTCTCTATTTTTCATTACAGCATCTGGGTATGTATTGATAGTTTCGAATCTATCAAATGACTTTCTCTTCGGGGTATAAGAAAACTCTACATAGTTAAACTTGATGGTATCATCATCCTCAGAGGCATTCTTATTTTGATTGTCGTTCAATGGTTTCCTGAAGTTATTGTGAGGCGTGTCTGGTTCACCGCTATCCGATTGTATCTCGCTTATCGTCTTCTCAGCAGGCAAAGAAGCAAAATAGATTTGATTACCATCACTATCACCTAGCAAAATTCTACGGTCAGAACCAGACTTCATTGAAGTACGATCCCCTGACTTGATTGTGTTGGCGTTTACATCAACATTTTCTCTATATTCATCTTTTTCCCACGTTGATTTACTCATGACAGACTTCCTTCTTGAAAGAAAAATATCACTACAATCAATCAACAATTTCTTTCTGGCAAAAAGTTTCTTGGAGGTTTATTTTTAACTCAGAGTCGATATTTCGTAAAATGATTTCGATTTAATCTGTATACCATTCTAATCCTTTTATGCACCTCCGTATGATAACTTCGCTGAAGGCACATATAAACGGAATTGAATCTAACTGTTATTAACGTTTCCTAAATCTTGCGGTTTCCGTCAAAATCAAACCAGATGTAAGTTACGTGGAAGCTGTACTCGGACTGTATTGAAAACTACTTTAACTATCAGCAAATGAAATCCAACGCGCTGCATTGAAAGAACTTCGCACTCAAATTAACAATGATGAAATTTTGTCACGTGTATTGTCAAATGTTTACTTATGTTTCGCATGCGCAAAGCTAAGATAGAAAGAAAGGTGGTCAATTGGAATTTTTGGGGGTATGGTAGCGGCTTAAACAACAATGACAAACGTTTGATCGACATTCTTGCCATCACTAGCAAGAATGAACGAGTTCATGCGACAACTTGAAATCTGATCTATGATCGTAACCCATGACCGTACAAAAATAAATATCGTGTTCAGTGGCTTGAGAACGGGTACTTACTTTACCTCACATGGCTTGGGTTGACCCGTGGCATACGGTTTTCAGGCACTTGCCCAAGGTGCCACGAGGTGGACTCGAACCCAGAACCTCCTGATCAGAGAGCAAGCACTCTAACCACTCGGCCACCCGCCCACACAAAACCCACCATAAAGCTCCCAGATTTTAAGGACCTTAAAACGATAGTGTCTTCATGTAAGAGAATCGTTGGCATTTTTTTGTAGCATACTCATTACTGGGCGTAGCTTATTCCCATGCCAGGGTTAGGCAATTCACTAGTGAGCTCTTTATGAGTGTGGGCTCCCGTGACCTGCTCTCACCAATGGCATTTTGTTTGTGGCGACGCAGAATCGAACTCGCAACCTCTGGCTTGCAGAATCGTCGTCTTATCCACTGTACCACGGCGGCTCCAATCGTGGGCATATTATAATTCAAAATTATAAAACGGTATATCACAGTTTCAAAACAAACCAACAATAATTTGCTGAATCAAACGTAGAATAAGAGATAAAATGACCCTCTTATGACGAATAATAATTATGACTGGTAAAGACATCCAGTTGGTCGGGTAAGAACTGTACTTAGTATGTTTGAAAAAAATTTCCTACACATAGCCAAGGCCACTGTTAAGGTACAATTGTACTTTTTTCTATCAGTGTTATTTAGCCCTCTGTCTACGTATCTTGAAACATGATCAATACCATCGTTACAGGAGAATGGTCCTACAGCAGTGCGTCCAGGAACGTGACGATGAATTCCACGAAGTCATAAATTCGAGCCCGGAGGGTTTACATCCTATGCCTGATCAATTTCTAAACCCACAATTTTCAGGGTTTGGATCACTCAAGAACACGTAAAAACTAATTGCATAGTTGGAATTACTGTCACTGTGAAATGAGGACAGCCGATAGTAAACTTGACTACCGAGAATGAACGATTAAATTTTCCCATGTGAAAAACTTACGCAACTTAAAGGCACGCTACTATTTAGGACAATATATTGAAGTTATCAGATACTTGACTAATGGCTGGCCTTTAGGTAATAAAGAAAGTGGAAACTTTTCACTAAGCTCTCGTGTTTGTAACGCTGCTCTCGTGGGAATCCACGAAGCCATAATTACCAGATTTCCTGATTTCACCCAAAAACTCATCTCATAATATCCAGCTGTGGCTGATCCTACGTTTCGCAGCCAATTGTAGGTCAATGTGAAATATTAGGGCGATCAAAAGCGCCTTTCTTGTCTGAAAATAGTATTAGATTCAAAATTCCTTTAAATTAATTCCTTTCAAGTTTTGTCTGTTACTCTACAGAGGACCAGATAGCAGAATACAAAGCATGCATTCTATAATATGTAAGCCACAATCTTTGACTGTCTATGTCATAAATCTTTGCAAAGCAAATGCAGAAGACATGACACAACGACAGATACTAACAACTGAAACCTTGATGTTGTTCGTGTTGAATAGCGCACACACTTAGAATCTTGCGTACCTGCAACTCATGAGCTGAATTTTTATGTAAATTAGACGACGTTGATACCAAGGGGAGAAACAGTACAATAACCTATAGCCCACTTCTTTTTTCTTTGTAAAAACTTCTGTCAAAATTTCATGTTCCATTAGAAAGCGATAGTACCAATCACAATGAAAGGACTTGTACACAAACAAATTTAATTAGGGGTAATGTTATGGGATTTGGATCAGTATTTGGGTAAACGCTTATTTTAACATTACTGTGTTCACGGTATTTGGCCTTGATCCGTCAATGTACACGAAATGCCGTTAACATAAACCCTGTACATTCTTAAGACCTCTAAACAATCACAACTGTTAGACAGATTTTTTAAACTCTGTCTCTATTTTTGACACAAATAACAAAGAAGACCGCGGAGCTTTTTCCAAAATTATCATGGTTGCTTCATAAGCATTAGGAGTCTGACCAATAAGATGAATCGGGTTTCAGATAAAACAAGTCTCAATTTACAGAAAATTAGAAACACGCCAACCGATGAGTTTTTATCTTTGTCTTGGCAATATTGAAATTAAAAACAAATGTTTTTCTTAAAATGAGAAATAAATAAGTTACATTACATGACAATTCCTTTTATGAGATCGACTTGATTATCAAACTGACGGGTGATATATTTTCGAATAAAGACGTAAGCATGACTTCTTTAGTCGGCATGTTATCAATAATTGCTGTTATAAACACCCGATATTTACAGTTTGTTGGGAAATAAATGTTGTCTAAATATAAACAATCAGTCATGACAATATTTGGACAAGCCCTCAAGTAAAAGGAGACGGGGTGTGCTTGCTAAACTAATCTTCAGCGGCCAAAATGATTGATGGAGGCAAAACCTGCCTTATTAGAGTGCACATGCTTTTTCTAGTATTTGTCGTAAACAAGAAAGAATCACTTGATAAAAAATTACTAATCAAAGTGAAACAAAGAAAATAACTAATAAGCCAATTTGCGGATGAGGATAAACAAATATTTATGAAAATCTGTTGTTAACTTCAACTTACTGCAAATCAAAATTTGAAAAGTGACAAAGGACCTTTATTCCTAAGCAACCAAGATGTGTTTACTTTAACGAGCCTGCCCAAGCCCTGAAGTTGTCCAAATCTTATTTCAAGCCTAGGATGCAATGCGGAGGACGGTAACGTCGTTTTTAATCCTGGGAGTGGCCTAAATAGTACATCTGTGTTTGTATGTGACACGTTTTAATCTTGATTCTAATTTGTTCTAACTCTAGGTAATCTAAAATTTCCTCCATGCGAAGTGTTTTGGGATTGCGTACAAGTTTGCTTTTCCTTTTATGAACGTGTTACCGATAGTTGCCATTTATTATGAATAACTCTGCTAAGTTTTTGCAAGGTCTTTAGGATTTAACACATATAAATCTACATTGTAACTATGAGAAAAATTCACTCTACTAGTACTTTCAAGACGATCGTAGACCAATAACCACGTAACAACTGCGTAATCCATTTGGGACAAACTCTATTTCCAAATTTGTCCCTATTGATCCTTGGATACTTCCTTATTGATTTTGAAATACTTCTTTTAAACCCCGCTTTATAATATGTTAGCTGAATACGTTTTCGACTTGGTGCTCGCTTCTGTTACATTACGCATTAAGAGTCCTGTATCAAAGGATGAGTCATTGGCTAACATGTGATTAATGCCAGCTACGAATCTCACCAGGGTCGAACGACTTTCACTTGGCAAGGAGCTACGTAAGTGATGGAAAGCAGTAGATTAGCAAGAGTGATCAGAAAAAAAGATAACGATTTGATGTTAGACTTAAAAACTATGAATATTACATGTAAGTGTGGGAAATATGATCACTGTTGGACAAATTAGCTACCCACATAATGATGACTATACCCTTTTTCTTTAGAAAGATGGCTAAGCACGTGGGTTCTTCTGTTTGCGTAGGTGACAGGAATTTTTGCAATATCATGCTACAGATATGCTGACAATACACTTTTTAATAATAACCATTATGTAATTTCCCTTTTTTAACCTACGATTTGTACGTATAAATACGAGTTTAATTCAAGTAAAAATCAGAATCTCAGATTGGAATAAAAGTGAAGTTGTTGATTCTCAGAGTGGATACAGTCCTCTTATCTAGATAGCTGAGCTATAGTCGTGGGTTTCACGAAATAAGCAACGAGCAATCAGCAGGTAATGAGTTCATCAGTTCTTCAATTCTTGGAAAGAAGCTCTTGAATAGTTCTCAGTAATCAGAGGCATTTGGACTGTGTAAGGATGATAGTTATAAGAAAGTTTCATCACTCGCTGAGTGTAGGTGTTAAACAAGACCACCCTGTAGAGGACTCACCGCGGAAATATTTAAAGCGCAATACAACTGAATCACCGTAACGGTGCGGTAACAGAATTGAATGAAAATACAAGGGCCAATTGTAGAAATTCTATCTTGAATGCGATTGAGTAAATTGAACCAAACGGCAGGAGCTTCAACTTAAAAGTGGCATATTTGTTGCAAGGTCGAAAAGTGGACTGACAAAGGTCAAGGATAGTCTCAAGCACACGAATGTTGCTTCCAAAGAGCAGAGAACCAAGTTCAACCAATTTGACACAGGATTTCCAGAAGTCATTGATGAAGGTAATGGCAAGACAAAACGAGAGGTTGTCAAGGAACTCACATTCACTGAAGTAGTAGGAAAAAGTGTTTCAACGTTATTAAGTGAACTTTTTTCTGGCTGCAGTAAAATAATGAGCAATTTTGTGACCCTGCTCAACAGAGGTTATTTTCAAGTTGTAGCTTTGCAGTTTAAAAAAAATATGGATGGTTACCTACAGGAGCACTACAAGATGTTAAACAGATGCTAAGTTTAAATATAAGCAAAATATTCACCAGCTAAGTAATTGGTGAAGTCAATTAGAGCAGGTGACCTTGAAATAGAAACGTGTAATCGTTGATCCCAGAATGGCAGATAACATTTGAAAACTTAAACCAGTTTGTATGATAGACATTAAATCACAAAACTCAAAAATATTAGCTAGTTATCTTAGCCAAAATTATATACTACACGTTGGCCACCTGAGTGATCACGGAAGCCCTTTATAACATTGTCTTGTTCTTTATTGCACTGTGGACAGAGTGATACTCTCATCCGAGTCATACTGCGCATCCAAGTAAAGTATGGAATTTTAACAACGATTTTTTATCGAGTTATAAACAGGACTGTAGGTCGAGACTAGCAGAACACATCATCCGGTCCAGTGCCTGTTAGGTCTAGCGCCCATAGGATCAGTCGACATAAGCGTGAGAGCATTCTCTTTCAATGCTACATGTGACGGTGACTGATGATGCGAGCAAATATGATAAAGTATGAAAAATGCAATTTGTACAAGCGGTTAACTCTTAGAATAATGATAGCTTTCAGAGGATTCCTTCGATACCATGAACCCTTAAGTACACAAAGCAAACAATTCACGAACATTAAGCTAAATACTGGAATTTCAATAATCCGATGTTTAATACACTTTTGTTGTTCCTTATTTATAACATTTGGTAAACACATCCGTCGTCAAAAACGTTCAGTAAACAGCGCCAATACATTTGTTTAAGTGCATGTAAAAGTTCACCTCACTCCAAAACGTCCGCCATTCTTAAGTGTGTTTGTGTACAATAGTTGTATGCCACCACCGTTAACGTCGAAATAAAAAAAATGATAAAGTATACATACCAGGGGTATGGATGTCCATCTGCAATGGAACAAATACAAGAACATGAAGGCAGTTTATTGACTGCAAACAAAATAATTTGGGCTTTTGCATTATCGAAAAACGACACTTTTTTGCTGCACATGATATTGAAAAAGGAGTGAAAATCTGCGAGAGCATAACGTACCGACCCCCTGATTGAAGCGACCCCCACCCTAATAAAATGTTTTAACGCTTCGCCACAAAAATCATCTTGACCTACTACCATTGTTTTTTTTATATTCATGTTCGTTTTGGCAGCAGAGTCGAGGAAACATATTAAAGAATTACAAAAGCTACAGAAAAATTACTAGTGTGCTTTGAATACATATTTACATCTTTGTATCATCTTGGAACAAGCAACATTCTAGCTGGGGTGAGACCTTATTTTCCTGTATGCATTTTGGCATGGAAACACTTTACATCATACTATCAAACATAGATAAGAGGAAAACAATCTGTTAATGTTCTGTTTATATTCCATAGAAATTGGAAGCATCTTCACTTAAAAACATATTTTAGCTCTTCAGCTACAACCTTGTTGGGCCTTGGGTGACATCAAAGTATATATACAACTACAGCAACATAGATCAAAGTCCAAAATGGCCTGTCTTTGTCGCTATCTTATGAATTTTTGGCAAAGCAGATAACATTCACAGTCCTCAGATTCATAAAGCAAAGCAATAAGTGCAACCACGACTTTGAAAAGTCTTCAATATTACAGGATATTGTATTCGTAAATAAAGAATAAGAAGAAGTCGGTTTCAGTGGAGACACATCTTCACAATACGACCTAATCTCCATGGCCCGAAGATGGTCGTACTAACATGGGTTTCATTGCATTTATTTCTTTAATTCACAAATGTAAATTTACATTTGAACGGAGGGTGCTGTAGAATCTGACAACTTTACTTTCCATGAAAAATAAACAACCAACCTCACACTAAATCATCCTCGCATGTTAATGCAACACTCAGGTGACGTGCCTCGATACTTCAGATGACACCAAAAGGAGTCCTGAGTCTTCCCTTACACTGTGGAATCTCCAAAATATAACGGAAACATAACGATGCCATGTAACTGTTTAGATGCAATACTGCGCATATGTTTGCTCTGGTTACCAATCATACTCAATGTGATGGTTGAAGAAATTTGGAATATTACAGTTTATGTCTGACAAAACACCAGAGATTAAAAAACATTCACGATGCACCATGAAAAAATGAAACAGTGTACCTCATTAGTGACATAACCAAACATCCAATACAAAACTTAATAATTATGCACACGTAGGAACAGTTGTATTCCAATGCAAGTAATAAGCAATTCACCACACCATAAATGGGCATATAAGCAGACACCTTAAAATCTTTAGAATTGGCTCTTCCTTAATACATTCAATTAGTTTTGTTTGCATTTATGTACCATGCTCTTTACCTCTTTCATCAGGATTTCTCTGGAGCTTCATTTATTGATAATTTATTTACATCATCACTAATTTTTTCTATCACCCTGTTCTTAGATCTTTCTTCCTCTACTAATTTAGGATCAGCCAAATATCCTCGGCGTTTGGGGTCTCTGTAAAAATAATGCCATCTGTCTGAAGGTAGAACTTGCTTGGGTAGCAAGACTTCTGGCCAAATCTCGGGTTTTAGCAAAGCACTAAGTGACTTCTTAGTATGATAGACACAAGTTACAGTGCCACCTTCTCTTTCAACTGCTTCTATTGCAGACTTTGAGGCTAATGATACTTCGATGTTGATTTTTGCCTTGAACCAATCTGATCCCTGCAACAAAAAAAAGTAAAATTGAGTTTCTTATGAGAACTGCATATAGTTTCCATTGGCGTAAAATTTGGATTGTAATGGGCACAGATCACAGCAATGGAAATTTGGAGTCAACTCAAGGCTAGGAAATTAACAAAAAATTCACGAGGTGCGTTTTTGGATTTTGTGCTGGTGCAAAAATAACAAGCAATAAAAAAATTTAAAAGTGTTCTAAGCCATGAAAAAAATTCCACCTCCATATTGCTGTGTAAAAGATTTTCCGCAAATTTGCGCAGGAGTCTGTCAAGAAATAACAATCCTTCTAATTTCTACTCTGTAAACCGACATACACACTTACTACAATCACGTGAATCACATACTATCTAGACATTTACAAATCACGTGTGACACGATAACGAGGCTTACAACCCAAACGAGGTTACTCCTGCTACAGCTGTGAAGCCTATAGTCTAAACAAAAAGAAATCACAACTCATAGGGCTCTCTCACATGTACACTTTATAGCAAATAATTGGGGTTTGTTTATTGGGTCAAAAGAATGACAGATATCCTGTGTCACTGTGGTAACCAGCTTGTGATCGAAGAAAGGCGCACGAGATCCTGCTGAGTACATTAACAAGAATACTCAAGGAGCCCATGTGCGCCATGTTAGGGGGTTAACTCACCCAACCAGTGTGGAAATGCGACAGACATGCCGCAAAGAAGACTTGGAAAGCATTCATTGCCTGGTCTCAAGTCCAGTACGAAAAAGGATGAGGGTTGGGAGAGGAACAGGTGGGACCCTCTCCTATAGCAACTAGTAGGACTCTCTCCTATAAAACAAAGTAAACGCAGATTGTGGAATAGAGTGACGCAAATTGTCATCACATTATTCGCAGTCGGATTCTACCCACTGCAAGATGTTTCAAGGAATCAGAAGCTGCACAATAACAACAATGAAAACTATTTTAGTCCTTTATGACTACCTATGGGGCTGGTGTTTCGAGCAAGGGCAACATCGTTAAAGTTAAGAACATCGTGATGGACGGGATACAATGACAACATCCCATCCAATTAGAAAGTCACATGGCTGACCAGAGACAAAGCCCTGTCAAGTCACAGGATTGAAAATAAAAAATAAAAATTAAAAAAAAGTCTTCCCTTCATATATTATCATTCTAACCATATTGTCTGCTACTTGACCGTCTAACGCTGTCATTTCTATACATTACTCTTGCTCAAGGCATAAAGGAATAACTGGCATGATCGATTTGGCTACTAATTTGGTGAGTGGCCTCTGCTGAGTATAAATATGGCTTGTACTTTCAATCCTGTGAAAACAAAAGTTCTGTGTCTTATCCATGGTTCTGGTCTTTTTGCACTTACATTTACCAATGTCCTATGAAAAGCTATGACAAAACAATTGCTCAATTTGCAAGAATGAAAGAAGGCTTTTTACTTTGTGCATGCAACATTCTCTGTGATTATTCAATATATAATACTGCAACAAATACTGTTGCCAGGCGGTTTTTTGACATCATGCCAGTTGCCTCAATTTACCAAATCAAGTTCAAAATAGAATCTATAATGCTATTGGCTCTGACCTGGCATCAAAATTGAATCCCTGTTTCATTGCTAAAACGTTGCTTCCATTGCATAACTCTGTTTAAAAGGTAAGTGCTGCAATGAGTTGTCCTCCCTAATACCTACCCTCAGAGGCTTTCAGTGAATCACAGGACTATCTTCTAACTCGCATCCAACAACTGTTCAAATGCCCTTTGGTATAAAGAACTTCTTCACAAAACTACACAGTTGCCTGTTGAATGCTTTTCTTTCAAATATCATCTTGATTCTTTCAAGCTAACAGTAACTGTTACCGGTTTTCTTATCAACATTTCCTACTTTAAAGTTTTATAGTATGCAGTAGTTATATACAGGTAGTTTCCTTACATATGAAGGCCTCCGGCTGGCAGTAATCATTCAAACTTACAGAAAGAAATTTTGAAAATCTAACTTAATACTTTGCTGCTCTTTCGACAAGGGAAATAATCCATCCACCTACAAGATATGAGTCTTACAACCGATTGGAAAAAAGCCCAAATGTAGCTGTGACAATACATTTCAAAATAAAAAACAATAAGAACAACAAAGTCACAAAGAATCACTAAGAGTGTTAAATGCTAATAAAAGGACATAAATAATTGAAGAGGCACTGTATCTATTGTCGTTCAAAGATAAGTTGCAACTACTTCATACCAGCCTCGAGTTGTTATAAAATGTTTAAGATATCCTAATTAATTGATACATTCATAAGAAGACAACATTTTTCAAAGTATTGTTCTGGAAATGATAATCATGCTTCTTAAGCAAATACTTCAAAATGGCCATCACAAATACGTACCCCTCCAAGCAGTTTCACTCCATCTCGTATATTAGTGATTGTTCCTGTTTCCAATAATGTTTTCATTGTTATTGTCTGGTCAGGTGCCAATCGCCCGCTGTCTACCATATACTGAAGTCTGTTTAAGTTGACAAAACTGTACGTCTTGCACTTGCTACAAAAAAGCAAATTATAAGCAATTGACTACTGAGAGTTTTTGCTCAATCTAATAGTTACACAGAAACAACTTCATTTCAAATTGTGCCTACTATTTTAGAGTGATATGTTAGATGAGTGCCGTGCTATTGAGTCCTACTCTTAGCTAAATCATAATGTTAAACATTGACATTGACATTAAACTGTATAATACATGATGGCCCAAGCCAAACATCCCTTAATGTTTTAGGATGAGGCACTGAACACTGTTACGTATGTTAACAATAAGAGTCCAACCAAGAAAGTAAGTGTTCTTACTTCTTTGAAGGTTGAACCAGGCCTAGTGTAAAGTTGCATGGAATATACTTGTACTCCAGAGAAGGAGACCAAGAAACTGAATTGTTAAGGCTAGCGAGTGTATATTCCTTGGTTATGAAACCAGTACTAAAGGGTTGCTGTTTGCACGATCTAGAAAAACAGCAAGTGATCTGTCAACATGGTCTCCAGCGTAGCTTGATACCATGAAGGAGATAAATAACACAGTTGGAAATCTTGTAACCTTAGAACTGCCAAGAGATGGTGAAGTAGATAATGGGAGCAGTAATACAAAATGTTCTGTAACACAGTGGTCCAATTGGAAGAGATGTCAAACTGACCATCTAGGGGAATGAGTATTAGTTTTAAAACAAGAGCATTTTCAATTTAACGAAGGTAACTGAATCAAACAAGTAGCCCTTCAATCAAAATGTCTAATTACCCCCAAATAATGCTGACAGTCAATCTCTCCCTTTACCCTTCCCTATCCAGTGGTCTTAATTGATACAACTTTTGAATAACAAAAATTTTTTTGCACACAAATGTTTAGGGAGCCCAAGAATTGGGGTGGGGGCTTTTGCTTCTGCCCAGTCACCCCCACCACTAGTCACTAGTACGTTGTTCATCCTGACAAAAACAAGCTTAATATGTAGCAGCTAACTAAGACGACATAGCAACATTAATGGATTAATAATGAATGACCAAGGAGGTCAGCAGTTAGTGAAATTTCTATTAAGATTGTCCACACAATTAAGTTTTAACCCTATGTTCAACACTATACGATTTTAGTCATCAAAATTTTTCAGTCAATACACTGAAATGCGCATTAAACTAGACTAGAACCCAATTTAGGTCCCAATAGATGTGACGCATCAAAATGTTTCAGTCAATACACTTAAATGTGCATTAAAGTAGACTAGAACCCAATTTAGGTCCCAATAGATGTGACGCTTAAGTGGCTTGTTATCCTTTGTTCACCACATTTGCCATGCAAGATGGTGAGCATCAATTTGTAGTCAATGTTGAGGACTGTGAACCCCCTGTTGTTTTATTGTTGGTGTCACTGGTCATTATTGCCATACAGTATTAGCATCCAGGATACATTATAACCTGGCTTTTCCACACCAACATTCATTACCTTCCATTGCCATTAACCCTAACCCCACATAACACAAAGATCAGACTCACAAAATATATCAATATCTCATATGCAGAGGAGCTCTCAGAGGCCAGAGTCTCAGCACCTACAGCCTAATGGTTTAGCTGATATTAATTGGTCATGTTTAGTTTGCTTAAGAAAAGCACTTTTTCATAGATAGCTGCTGTCACGTTTTCGCAAGTTTATGGATAAGTTCAAGGAATGTCATAATTGCTTACTAGTTCAATCATTCCAAGGTGACTGCCATTGCTTCATGACCCTAACAGTTCATCCTTGTCATAAGATAATCAAATATTTTCCTATTTGAAAGTACCTGTTTCTATCCAACTCTGCATTTAGCACACCAAATTTTGCCCAAGTTCAAATTTTCAACTTGATTAGGCAAATGGATCAAAAGTTATACCTAAATAAGTTTTATTTAGAAATCCATAATGGCGGTCACTGGGTAAAAACAGGATAAACTGAACCAAATTTTAAACCCTCATAATTGGGGTCTGAAGTTTTGCAGTATTTCATATTTTGTATGTAGGAACATTTGATCCAAATTTGGTTGAAATCTGAAGTGGTGGCTTTTAAATTTAATTCTTTGTCCCTCTTTTTTATAGGATCACTCTTGCAATACTTGTTTGCAACAGCTAGCTAAATCAATTTAACAATAAAAACTAAAATTGGAAGAAATTGACAAAATCGGCTATGTATGTGATCTGTCATGACTAATCCACAGACGTATATGACAAATGGGGAAAATGTTGTCCGATTATCAAATGAACTCAAGAAAAACAGTGAAAAAGAAACAGCAATAAAACCAACTTAACAACTAACCCATGTCTTTGAGAATGACCATCAAGAAAAAACTGTAGCCAAAATAAAAACAAAATGTATTGACAGGATATCAAGTTGTTTCTTACTTGTTTTTGAGACCATGCTTTGGCACTTTCAGATAAAATGGTGTCTGTCCTCCTTCAAATCCTAATCTTGGCAGTGTTCCACGTTGTCCTTGACCTTTATGTCCTCTGCCACTTGTTTTTCCTCTACCAGATCCAGGTCCTCTCCCACGTCTCTGTGCCTAATTTAATACCATTAATCACAATTAAATTACACAAATTTAAAAGAGAGATAAAAAGTCAATCTATTACAATTCGTTAATACAATTCTATTACATGCTTGGTTGTAACAATTACCTAAACTATTTTCCATGCTTCTGGTTTTCTAAGATGCACAAAAAGGCTCTGCTCAATTGCAAATACTTACTCACCTGAACGTGTTAGTCATCCCTTTTCAACCTAAACACTCATCTATCTCAAGAAAGCACTGTCTAAACATTGGGGGACCAATTCCAGCCCCAAAGTAGGAGAATAAACCGTTTCAGAGTTTGAGATGCCATATTCCAAGTGGGGCAAACTCTGCATGGCTGTTCTGCAATTTGTCAATGGTAAGATTTATAGGAGATTGTGAGTTAATTACTGTAGTTAAACCATTTTTTTATTACATTTCGGCGAGTTTTCCCCTGTTTGTATTTTAAATCAAGAGCTCTGATTTCATCAGTTTGGGCTATTTAAGTTTGGTAAGTAAGATATCCTGTCATTTTCATTCCTGGTACCATCGAATTCACTTAATCGTAACTTTACCTTCGTTTACAATGACACTGTCGACTTGTTTCCACCAGTTTTTCCCCCTCGCGTTAGCTTTGTTTTCCTGTCATAGGTATAACAATGGCCCTCAGCAAATAGAAAGATTTCCTTGAATTGGGAAGAAACAGTTTGGTAGATTTTTTAGCAGTTCCTGGACTGAACTCATCTGGTAGAAAAGTTGAAATTGTCACACATGCTTTGGCTGCAGTAGACATGAAGTTGCCTACTATAGCTTGATCAGCACAACAACAAACTGAACTGAAGACAGAGTATGAAAATCCCATTAAAATGTTCAATGTCTGTGATCCAGAGTCTATAAACACTCTGGAAAGGAGTGATGACATCCTGAAGTGGCCCAAAATTGATGTAAGGACCATTTTCTTTTACATTCTAACAGAAGAGATTTGATTATGACAATATTTGTCGGTACAAAGATCAGAAAGCATATTCTTACTTTGAAAGTGGATTTGTTGACACCTTTTATACTCATTATCCAGCCTTCAATAAAGATGTTGCTTTCCTCTTCAGCAAAGTTCAGGCATCACTGTCCATCTCTGAATGCTATAACTTGTGGATTATTGTCAAAACATGACCCTCTGAAATTTTGATAAGCTGGTGCAGATTTATGCATGGAACAAGCCAGTGTTGTAACCATGTAATTGCAACACTGTACAAGATTGATTTTGCTCTCAGACAAGGCTACGTGGATCCGTTGTGTACCTCAGTTCCTTGCAGCTGGAATAAATCTTCCAGGAGGGAAGTACAACCAAAGAAGATTAAAGACATTGTGGTAAGAAAAAACATTAGATCAAATGAGAATGGCAAACCAAACAGAAATGAAGTTAGGATGGTTGTGTTACATAATTTTAACTCAATTCTTCCTTTATATCGTCAGAAAACTGATGAAGAAGTCTCTGAGTTGCTGACAAACTTGCAGCACGTCAC
The DNA here is from genome assembly GCA_024741275.1 of Chironex yamaguchii. NCBI lineage: Eukaryota > Metazoa > Cnidaria > Cubozoa > Chirodropida > Chirodropidae > Chironex > Chironex yamaguchii. Next base: position 4,318 of record JANTCA010016587.1, on the reverse strand, counting down.
CCCAGAGTCAGCACTTTTCCTAGGCATTCCTCCAGATGATTCTGACGAGGAAGATCTTGAAACCTTCATTATGGAAAATATGGCTGATAAAGTGATCGCTGATGCTAGAAATACCACCAATGATGAAATAATTGCCAGACTTCTGAAAGTATTACCATTATCAAACCAAAGTGTTAAATTAATCAAGAAAAAAACCAGGGGCCAGGCCAATAATACTTTGTGGTTGAAACTTAGAAAAGGGTGACTTACTAGCTCAAACCACCATGAGATTTACACTAAAATGAAGGTCATAAAATGCTCTGGTTTGATAAAACCTAAAACTACACCTCTAGTACACAAAGTAATTTACAGAGACTGACAATAGTCATCTCTCAGCAATCAGATGGGGAGTGCAACATGAAGATCAGGAAATCAGAGATTTTTATATAAAAGAAGAAATGAGCCATTAAAACTTTAAAATACAAAAGTGTGGCTTGTTTGTAGATGCCAAGAAGCCATTCATAGCAGCATCACCTCATGGTTTGGCTACCTGCAAATGTCATGGCCTTGCAGTCATAGAAGTGAAGTACCCATTCAACCTTTGTTTGGAGATAAATGAAATTTCATTACGGAATTGTGACTTTTTAGTAATTAATGAACACAAAACAGTGTCAATAAAAGGACACACAAATATTACACAAAAGTTGTAAACGACATGGCACTGACTGGTGCAAAGCAGGCCTACTTTGTTGTCTGGACACAGAAAGACTTGCTCATTGAAACAATTATATTCAATGACAGTCACTACAAACAAATTGAGGACTGTCTCAGTATATTTTTTAAAAGCTATATTTGTCCTGTTTTGCTTGGCATTAAAATGTTGTTTCTATGAGGATCTTGCAAGAAAGTGCTTCTAGAGGAAAGTGACATTGAGAAGGGTGTAGAGGAGGAAAATCAGGATAGCATTCAGTGTGATATGTGTGCATGTTGATACCACATTAAATGCCACAATTTGACAACAAAAGATGCTGACGATTTTAAAGATTTTTAAGAGACTGATGTTAACACGGTGTTTGTGCTTTGCAAGACCATCTGCTCCATTTCTGGATGAAACTACGAGATTCATTTTCACACATCAGAACATCATCAGGCGGAACCACTTCCGGTTTTGGCCCCTTTATAAAATCATTACAATTCTCTAATTAAGTTACATCGCATGATATATTACAGACAACAACAAGCGGAGGGGCCCTTTTATGCTAACTTTAGTGGGTTTTTTAAGTTGTTCAGGGTACAAGGCCACAGTATATCATCAAAAATTGGCAGCTATAATAGCTGCAACTCATTCTCCAAAATTCCATAATTTTTTAAACATCTTATTGCTTTTTCAACAAAAATTCTGACGTTGGCAATTGTGGCTGCTTCCTTTACTTGATCCTTTGTCATCTGTATCCCCCCTGCTACACTTCGTGGACTTGCACTGGTGCAGTGCTAGATCTGTCTTGATTTTAAAGCCCCTATTTGCCATGATTTGATCATAAGGCTCTATAATGTTCAAGAACCATGATGGTCTTATGAAATGAACATCTCAAGCTCTACCACCATAGCAAGGTAAAACCCATGATAATAATCCATTTGGTGTTATAAAGACAAGAAGTTTGATGTCACTTGCAGTCACTTCATAAAATGCAGTGAGTATCCAAAGAACTAGGAGTTTCTGTGAAGACTTCTGCACAGTCAATGATCGTTCTTGTCTTTGGGCATTTTTCAAAACAGTTTGGCAATGTTTTCTTGACTTATTGCTTTGATGGCCAAATAATCAAAACACTAAACTCTTTTGAGAGTAGCTTGATCCATGTAATGATTATTTGAAAGACCTAGCCTGTAGAAATCCCAAAACAAAAGGCCAAGTCTGGCTGCATCAGGTCAAGTCTTAATTTCATTAAGACCAGAAAAAATTCTTGCTCCAAAGACAATGTTCTCATTGGCCCAGGTCGTGATTCTGAATAATGTAACAATGAATGCTCTTTATCCTATGACAAAAGGATGTAGTCAAGTTTTGTACCAAAGGAACTGTCTGTTCTTCTTGTTTTTCTGGTTCCATCCCAATAGGTCAATGTTGAAGCATTTTTATACAAATAATTAAAAATAGCAACGATCTGCTGAATTGTTTTATCCTGTATAAATATACATATTATTATTATCATTATTAGTCTTAAAAATTTTGGGACTGATGGAGCCAGTGTAAAACCTGACATCATGTTCATGTGTCAATTGTGCAAATGTCATTGATGATAACACATTTATGTCAATGTTGTCCTTGCTCCTTTTACTGACAGCCTCTTGATACACAATATTTCCTCTCTATTTTGGGCGAGTTTTTCTGATATGAGGCTGATAGAAATAACGGTGGCAATGGATTTTGAGTTGTTGGTTTCCAAGGACCAGGATAAAAATGCACTCTGCCTTTGCTTATCAAAGCTATCCACTGTTTACATTTTGCTGGTTCTTCTGTGAAGTGATGCCATGTCAGTATTTTGACATGACTTCTTTTAACTCAATGCTGTGGGTACCTCTTGTCATTGTTACAAGAGCCTACACAGCACCTGTTAATTCTTCCCTTGTTTTTAACTAGATAAAATAAAATAAAAAATTGGAAGAAACGAGAAGCTGCCAGTGTCACTCTAAACGAAGGTAAAGTAACGTTCAAGTGAATTCGATGGTAACAGGAATGAAAATGACAGGACATCTAACTTACCGAACTTAGCTAGGCCCAAACTGACGAAATCAGAGCTCTTGATTTAAAATACAAACAGGGGAAAGCTGGCCAAAATGTAATAAAATATTGTTAAACTGCAGTAAGTAATTGACGTTCACCTTCGAGCAAGCTGTCTTCCAGTAGTCTGCCATTGACAAATTGCGGAACAGCCACGCAGAGTTTGCCCCACTTGGAGGGTCGGCAACTATGAAATGGTTTATAACCTATGACTTAAAATTACAGTACACTTGCTTTAAAGTTGCAGTGGCAGAAGGGATGAAATTATGCACTTACTTTTGTCTTTGCTCCATCAAAATTCTTGATATTTGACAAAGAAACTCTAGGTAATTCCTTCAGGCATGCCAAATTTCGCTGTACATGACATCCAATCTCCGACACTTTAGACGCCATGTTATTCAAGCTCCATGAGTTTGTGTTGCTGCTGTTGTGAGTTCACAGGTAACCGACGTTTCAGAAATGAAGATCGCAGCACCAGCTAGCATGCCTGATTTACAGCAAAATACCGGGCCGTTAATTTAATTTTTCAGTTTTCAGGGTGGGCGTTAATTCAAAAACTCCCCAAAGCAACTTTGTGTACCTTATCCTCTGAATTCCTTTTAAGAATCTCAGAAAAATTATACAACGGAGACAATAGAACAACCTCAAAACAACCAAACAACAATTCATGAAACATTTTTATAACAAAACAAACTTTAATTAACCCCCCTTTGGTACGTACGGGGGCGTTAAAAATGAAGTAGGCGTTAATTTAATATTTTAGTTTTTAGGGGGCGTTAATTAGGAAGGGACGTTAAAAAGGAAGAGGGTGTTAAATAGATCACATACAAGATTTATCAAGGAAACTATGGTCGGTAAACATCATGTCATTCTATACTAATTAAAGTATACGCTGATAAAGAGTAATGGAAGGTAACACACGGAACGTTCTCTATCAGAGCGACCGTCTATAAGCAGTTTGGACTGCTAGCAACATGCCCATATTTACGTGGAGTAAATGTATATCAATAACACTAATACCGTCTGAAAAGTCTTGAAAAGACCTTTCCAATTACACAAGATGACCATTCTGTGATAAATAATAACAAAGATTTAGCACGTTTTAGTAGCATCAATTTTAATAGAGAAAACAACGGTAAATGAAAGGTGACCTGTGACCCATTCGACTGTGCGCCCGAATGCTGATTGTGCAAGCATGATGTCTTCTAGGCCCGTAACCAATTAAAATGGTTTATAAGTTACTATAGCGGAGATCAGGAATACACGCGACTTCTCAGTAGTTATGTAATAAACATGGCAATTCTTAGTGTTCCAGAAGAACGGCCTACTCCTAGAATTACAGCAGACGTTAGTGACTAGATAATCATCGGATACGGAGTTGGTAACTCACAGGTAACAGCAAGGTGGGCACCACAAGGCCGCCACCTATCGTGCTGAAAAAGCTTCACACCGAGGAAACTGTATGCAACAGCCAACAAGACCACAAACAATTTGTGATTGTCAAATACACACTTCGACAAAATTAGACATGTAAAATAAAGTGCGTAAATGGAGAAAGATTCT
>JANTCA010016576.1:0-25234 GCA_024741275.1 Chironex yamaguchii | reverse complement strand
AATCTATTCTATTCTATTCTATTCTATTCTATTCTATTTCATTGTATTGCATTGTATTGCATTGTATTGCATTATACTGTATTGTATTGGATTGCATTGGATTGGATTACATTGTATTTAATTGCATTTGATTGTGTTTCATTGGATTGTATTTTATTGTATTGCATTGTATTGCATTGTGTTGTATTGTATTGTATCATATCACATCATATCATATCATATGGTATCGTAATGCTTTGCACTGCATTGTATTGCATGTCATTGTATCATATAGTATTGTATTTCATTGTATTGTACTTTATAGCACTATGCGGTGTTGTTTTGTTTTGAATAGAGTTTTGGGGTTTTTACTATGACATACCGTGTCTCATTTTTTTTAACCTAGTCCATTAAAATGAATGGGAAGGTGTCACACTTCTCCTTATCAGTCATTTGATAATTTTCGATGACTTAATGGAGTTGTTTTAGACTTATTTATTTCTGTTCTGGTGTTTTTTGTTATTATATCGATATTGACCAAATATACGATGAATTTATAGAACTTAACGATATATATACTGTTTATTATAGCATAATATGCACGCCTTTGAGTTAAAAAATTTGAATAAATAAATTGCATTACTTGCTAATGTTGTTGTTATCTCAGTCTCATTACTGATCGCACCTTGACCAAACTCGTTGACTGCAGCAATTGCAAACAAATACTTTGTTAAGCTTTTCAGATGTGCGACACGTTTTCTCTTGCAAGTAACACCATTGCAATGCATTACTGTAGTCGACATCGTTGATTCCTGTGCAGCTCGCACAAATATGTGAAATCCACTGATGTTTCCATTGCGATGTACTGGTGATACATCGCCCCAGGATACTTCTATACTTCTACCAGTGATCACTTTAAGAGTAATATTCTTTGGTGGAGCAGTTGGAACTAGAAAAAAAAATAAGACAACGAGAATCAAAAGTATCTTGTACTAAGAGGCAATAATGTACCTGAAATAGAAGAATTACAACCGAATTTATGATATCATCAGCTGATTTGTACCTTTCTTTAGTTAGATACATAATCGGTTGGGTGGCTGCTTAATTAACCGATTAGATAATCAATGATTATCTATCGATCTTTGATGAAATATAAAGACCTGCATTCTCATTAGATGAGCGATTCCGAGTAATTTAAAGCTTTGGGCATTAGCCAACGATAGACTGTTATTGCGCCTTTGAAGCTGGTCGCTTGTCAAAAATAGCACTCGGAGGTTTCCTACAAACTATGCCAAACAAAATACTCGATAATATGAGGGGGCACTTACTGGGTAAAATGATTTATTGGAAAAGGTAAAGCATAATCATTGTATTTTGGTGGTGCATTTATATACTTAGTTATCTTTAGAATGATATTACAACGAAGATGACTCTATTGCAAAGGTATCGAGCAATTATTACAGAATGACGCAATGCAGATACAGCATAGACGTAGGATGCATATCAGAAGTGTGGGGGCAGGAAAAAAAGCAGCATACAACTCCACCCATATTATTAGAAAATGCCACGACCTTTGACAAGCTAATAAATATTAATTTGAAGCATAGTCAGCCAGAGCAGCAAATTAGATTACTCAAGATTGATAAGAGTTTCTTTTGTAAGAGATGATTTTTAGGATAATTCACAAAATATTACCTGAATACAAAGATAAATACTAGAGTAAACTTGTACTTTATTTGTTCTCCCAATATTGATTGTAGTACTGTATATTATATATCAATCGACTCCACTGACCCTAAGAAGCATCCCTAGCTGAGACATTTTGAAGTCTGATCAAGGGGAGAAGAGATAACCTGGAATGTTTTGTCAGCCGATGCATCAAAATACGGTAGTATTTTGGCGCAAAAATCAAAAACCTGAAAGAAAGATCGCAGACATAGACTACGTATGCCCTAACCCTAACCTTTGCCTCCCTTCACTCCCCTTGCTCGGATTTCAAAATTTTGCAGCTAGGTATGTTCCTTAGGGTCAGTGGAGTCGACTTACTAATAATATACGGTACTATAACCAACATTGGGAGGACAACTAAAGTACAAGTTCGCCAGTAGGAGATCACGTCAACTAAACAGTAATCATAGTCAACCTTTTACGTCAACGATCAATTTATCATATTGCATAATTACCAAAAATAAGTAGTTTGCATTCAAGCAATGATAGGACATTCTTCAAAGAATGTAAATTGTGAAAGACAGTGCAGGAAACAAGTAACCACAACTCGCCCTAGCCGGTATTTGGCCACAAGAAAGGGATTAGGCCCCTAATACTCCTTCTCTGATTGGACTTGAGACATCGCAATAGCAAAATACGTCAGCAGCTACCACATTTAATTGCAGTTTCGGGGTTTCACAATTGCATTGACCTCGTTTCTCGCTGTGGGCCTGCAGGGCAACTTTAAAGCAAATCGGGAAATTCAAACAGGAATTTCGAAAAAGCTAAAACCATAATTCTTTTGCAACAGGGTATTTTCTACATTTTTCGTTGGAAAAGTGGTACTTTTATCTTTTTGGAAGGCTACCGCCCCTCAGACACCCCCGGCTCCTACGTTTTTGTGATAAAGAAATAACAACAGTGATTTTCGTTGAAACTGGTCATAAATTCGGCATCTTTTCCGTTCTTTTTGCTACTCCAAATTTCAAATGCATTCCAGCAAACGTATTAGGGGCAGGTAACACAAGTTTAAGAAAGTAAAGTAATTATACAAGCTTACCATTTCCATTCGTCATTGTACAGCTTGTTGATGACCATGGTCCTCCTCCTTTTGCGGTATACGCTCTCACCGAACAGCAATAGATCGCACTTTTCAAGAACTTGTTGTAGCTGAATTCAGGGCGAGAAGTGTCAAAGCTAAATTTTCTGATTATGTTTACACTCTCTATTGTAATGTTATCTTTGAGGCTTATCGAGTCTTCTTCATTTAAATTCCCTTTGCATGACACGTTGCTATTAGTATAATTTTGCCTCTCTAAAAGCAAGTTACTCCTAGGGTATATGCAGAGGTTCTTGCGCCTGTTATTAGGTGTTTCCACGTCAATGTTTTTATAACCAAGATAACTTAACCAAAAGGAGTCACAAAGAGTGAAGCTTATCTCATATTTACTTAAATTCCCATTCAAGCATGTTTCGTTCATGTTCCAAGTAACATCTATTGATGAAGATGACATGATCTTTACTCCATACACTGGGCAAGTTGGCGAATGTTCTTTTGTCATTGCAAGCAAGGCCTTGGTAAACGGTCCACAACCCAATCTTGTACAAGCTGCGGCCCTTATCTCGTAATTTGCAAAGTATGATAAATTTTGAAACACGAATGAGACCAAGCTTGCATTTTGATAATAAGAAGTATTGCAGCTTGGATCAAGCTTGAATTTGCTCTCATTGGAGTCTCTTGGGACATTCAGTGCGTATACATAATAATATTGTTTCATTTGACCCAGTTCGGTGATTGACAAATTATATCCCCTAATCACACCGGTAACATCCTCAAGTGCTAATCCTCCAACCGAAACTTCTAAAGATGTTGCCGTCTTGTTACGCAGAGTGAGCAGAACCGGTGGGACCGTTGGCACTGTTGAAGATATGAGACAGAATGTTTTATAAAACTACATTTTAAAAAACATTACAAAATGACTAATTTTTCCTGCATATGTCGTGTTGTAGGTAACCCTAACGTTCAGTGATAAAATGTACAGTATTACTGTATTCATTATCTACAAGCCAATTCACTCTCGCATTTATCCACCCTCACCCTGCCATATTAAGACAATGTTCCTTGCCTATGCAATTGAGTAGGAGTAATGATAACGTCGAGTTCTTGAGTAATGAAGACGAAAACAATTATTTCTTTGTACAACAGGCTACCTCAAACATGTACGAGTTGAGGTCATGACAGCACGACAATGATTATCAAGAATCCTAATGTCTTGTTACGACCGGTGTATTGTAGATAACAAACGTGCTAAGATAAAAGAATTTTTTCACCAGTTTCCTTATTTTCTCTTCCTATTTTAGGGTGCACAATGAATGAACTGTAAATTAATGCTACAATAGATGCAAGTGATCTAAAAAGTTATATCATAATTCAGTTGCAATGACACTACTCGTTACTTCGTTGAAATACAATATTCTCCGACAAATGGACAAAATAATTACATTCAATAAACAAATCCCAAAGAGAAAATCGATGTCGGATGTTAGTTTGCAGCTACTCTCTTTAAAAAACTTACTCGTCATATGAAGAGTGATAGACCCTTTATTGCTGCCCAAAATGCACTCATAAGTCACCCTGTGTCACTTGATTAAACTTTGAAAGCACCATTCGCCGATTTTTTCCTCCAAATGGTCAAAATTCATGGCCTTCCTACATGTAGTAGTTACACATTGTGTGAATGACTAGCTTTGTGACCCAGAACCTTCTTCAAATCTAACTAACAGTGAAATTTCTTGCCAAGTCCCTAGGAGCAGCATTATATGGCAGTTCCTTTTAAAAAGTAAAAATATCAATGCTTACGATTGAAATAGTTAGATACCTTACTCACCTTAAATTTCGCGCACCATACATTTTCGCTCCCATTATTGTTCGTCCCATTAAATTTCGCGCAGGCTAAATCAATATTTTTTTTCCTGTTTTTCTTTTTACAATTTTAGCATAATGCTATCTGCACGAGTCTTATCGAGTTAAAAATAGACGAAACTCTCCAGCACCGATCGAAATAGACAAAATACTCAATAAACCTGAGGTTCTCACCTGACGGGAATAAGTTTACCCAGGAACACTACCCTTACTAATTACTCCTTACATTAGGTGGGAGGGGGATTGGGATGGTACCAACCACCAACGGATCTCGAAATCTGTATGGTCTTTCAAACTGAAATTTTAACCACATATTTAGATTCATGAGGAAACACAAAATATGCAATTTCATGTTCATAATCATGGGCTGTTAAAAACGGCCAAAATTGCTCAAAAATGGCCAAAATGTTGAAAATCCGGAACAGAAATCGGAACTTAACGAAACCCAGAAAATATCACGAGTATGATAATTAAAAAGTGTTTGCCGAGTTTCAGTTAACTAGAAATAAAAAAAATAGAAACTAGAAATGACCATTTTAGGAGGAAAACTCCAACATTGCAGATTTTGAAAAGCCTCAGTTTCGTACTTGAATGGGGCCGGACCTGAATCAATCCAGTCCGCCGTCGGAGAAGTGGAAGAGCTGGAAGAGGAATTTGGACCACAAGACGAAGAAAACGATGGGAGTGAAAAAGACGTAGAAGTTTTAAGTAGTGACAAAAATTACGGAAAAATTATCATCGATTACGATTAGGGGTTGTTGGTCATGAATTTTATCGAATTATCTTTATGAAAAACCGGATCTAAAAAGTGAATTAATGATTTCTTTATTACTCTGTAGATTCGAATAAACAAAGGGGTGGGGCACATTCATTTGAAATTTTTATCACATGCCTCTTGTTAAGACACCCTGTTTATTGTTTAGGGACGGGTCAAAATTGACTGGAATCCTGGCCAAGTCTATCAAGGAGTAGGGAATCATCTTTTTGATGGTAAAAATTGGTATGGTGAGGGAAGGGAGAGATGAAGGGGAAGAAAGGAGGGGGATAGAACATTTTTTGAGAAAGAAGGTCTGGGGCAACCACATTTTTGAAAACAACTTGAAAATTGCATAATCGAGGCATTTCTTACAAACCAAAAAATCACTCCCATTAATTGTCGCGCACCTTCAAACGACGTATTTTTCGCTCCCATGAATTTTCCCGCATTTTTGCACGAAAATTAATGGGATGCGAAATTTAAGATGAGTAAGGTTAATAACGTCAATAATCCAGTAGATTCGCTGCATGAAAGTGATATCAACTGCTTGCTAGAGGAAAATTTTGGAATGGCAAAACAATGACGCCTACTGAAGTGAAAGTGTGAAAGTCGTTGCTGAGACCATATACAATGGAAGCACTCAGTGAAGGTGCCAGAACAATCCACGTACTGTTAATTTTAAACTAATTCAATTTGCATAAGAATGCGTCGCCAAATAAAACAAATCTATGTAGGATACAAAAAACGTAAGCACTTCAGCAACTGTAGCAGTCTTATATGATAAGAGAAGCATACAAGTTACAAAATATAGAATCACACAAACTATATTCTTACCACCTTCGCCTGTCATTAAGCAAATGACCGACTCCTTTGAGGGTCCGTAATGATTGACGGCAGATAAGCTTATTTGATGTAGTCTATATGGCCTTAAGCTTGCTATTGAGATATTATTAATTGGATGCCAAACATTTTTTCTTATGACTGTAACGTTTGTCATTAAATCAGTAACATTTATCGAGTACTTCCAAGGTTTGCTTCCTCTCCAGACTTCAAGATTGTCTTCCAAAACGTTCCAAAACAAAGTATATTTGTTAGCGTATACCCGCTCGGCTTGATAGATAGTAGGATTCCGGCCAGGCACTGTTGGGAAGAGAAAAAGAGAGATGGAAGTGAGATGTTACTTAAAAACAATCTACCCATTCCCAGTAAAAAGCCTTGATCAATACCACACTTATCCAAGATAGAACAAACCATATTTTCTACCTATTAATAGTACCAAGGTGGTCCTATAAAGCTAGGAATTTACTTTTTTTGAGAAATTGAGTCTGTTGTACTAAAGCTTTTGGGTTCGCTGACATAGTGTCACTATGAAGTGGACATTACCTGGACGAGACTTCTTATTGACGGATGAAAATTCTATTAAGTTTTATTTCTCATCAAATGGACTTGACTGGACCACTTAATAGACGAAAATAGGAGATGTTTTACTTGACAGTCGTAGTGACTACTTGACAGATTCCACTTGGAACATAACGCAGTGTATCTAGCATATAGAGCTTTGCAAGTTCCTTAGTGGCTTAAAACTTATCTAGATATAGGTCTGTGAAAACGGAAATCATCCTTTTTCAATAAGAGTCATTCTTATTTAAAGTACAAAAACCAAAACACCTCTTGTTTTATTATATTTATCAACACCAACAGCTTTTACGAACCGAATTTCTTGGTTTTTGTTGCAAAACTGATTTGTATTGCTCAGGAAGTGGCTGCTGATAGGACACGTTACCATTTGTTCTCTTTACTAATTAGCAATTGTAACAAACACGACCAATTTTAGTTTACAAACAACTTGACAGACCTTAATCTAATAATTGCCAATTGCTAGTAAGAAGTTTTTATTGTTAACACTTCCACAATAACACGTTCCAGCCAGGATGAGCAGAACATTTCAGGTAAATGGCTCTAGCATAAGAGACTTGAGGACTCTTTTCCTAGCCAGCTCAAAGTACGGTTTCGTGAAACCTTCCTATTTTTGGAAATGTTGAAACATGAGAAAAGTTATCCAATTCCTTAATTACAATTTATAAAATTTCAGAACATATTATCGGCATACTATTTTAATTATTTGGATATCCAAATTATTTTAAACAAGCAAAATTAAGATTATCTTTGCATTTAGTGATATACAACGCAACGATAATTCAATATTGAGTTCAAGTACCTCCAGGTAACGTCCTTTGAAATGACTCTCCAAATACACCAATTCCTTCTTTCGTGTAACCGGCGATACGGACGGAATAATTTGTGAAGCTCTTGAGGCCAGTTAAAATGAAGGAGGTCTGATTTAAATCAAGGTCAATATTTCTGCAATGCCCTGAGACATTTGAATTTTCTTTGTACATTTCTTCACACACATATGCTTTGAATCCAAGTAAAAAACCATGTATATGTTCCTGAGACATTTTGGTTACAGCTACTTCTAAGCAAGTTCTGTTGATGGCTTTCACATCTATACCTGGTGGTCGTGACGGGACTGCATAAAGAAGGTTTATAGATTTGCATAAGTGATTGTTCTACTGTAACTACTAACAATTTAACAAACTATGATAAGATTAAAAATGTCAATACAGTACGTAAAAACAGTTTCATTACAAAAGAACTAGCACAGTCTTTAAGATACAGTTTTAGTTATGATAATCAAATTCATGAATTAGAGGGGCCTCGTTTCAAATCATGTGTAGGTTATATTTCTCTCTAGGATTATCAAAGAGCTGAGATCTGACCATTACCTCTTGAAGTTGTACTGATGTTATTTTCCATATTTCGAATGGAGGAAAAAGAGAAAGGCGCTGAAGATGGAAGAGCTGGATCGAGAACATCGGGGACACAACGGGGATGAGGTTCAATTACTGCTGTGAGTTGTCTTTGGACAGATAAAGATGGCGCCCCAAGGAATTCCACTACTTTGAAAAGATGGAGCCTCCACAGATAGATAGAGGGCTAGTACCATCAATGATCAAGGATTATCATAGAACTATCAAAGTTGCTTTAGCCATGTGCGGATTAAAACTGTAAGTTACTTGCAGAAAAAGAATCAAAAAGTTTTGATTTCGTATGTAGTTGTAAATAAATGGCACTCTTATACCCTTATTTACAAGTTAGAAAACTGTCAGATGAATTGATGCACTGGAAAGATCTGTACTTACCTCCCTCTGTGGTGTTAACGACAAATACTGTTCTCTGTCCGAAGTGTCGATAGGCAACTGGGGCTATGGATACGTTACATCTTTGAAATTCTGGCAAGCTAATATTGAGCATGTTAACATTTTTTGTGAATGTTATATTCCTCCTGAAACTTATGTTAACAGAAACGTTGTCATCTTCTGTACGATTTCGGCAAATGTACCAATAGGCAAGGCCTTTTAGACCATCAAGGATAAGAGGACTCTGAACTTTACCGAGAATGCCAGTTTTTGTTGTATTGAAGGTAACAGAAATTTTGTTTGAAACTATAATACAGAAAATGCACGTTTTGTAATTTATTTACTATATTAATTATTATATAATTTTGAGTGATAATTTTAATTCCAATAAAAATCACAATCTGAGGAATAGATCTATTATCTTACCAGTAAAGCATACACACAAAAAGGAATACATGTTGCCACTAAACTATCTAGAAATACCAAAACATACGACACAATATAAATGAAGGGTTATTCAAATCAAATATTTAGCTTAATGGTAGCAAATCTAGAAACAGCTTTACACGCGATCCAAGGAAAATCTATAATGAAACAAGGGGTTCTAGAGTACTATTACTACAAAATGATATGGCTCTATGCGGACCCTATGCGAGGCTGGAAACGAGCCGCGTCGCAAAATGCAATCTCAAATAACCAAGCGCGATGCATTATTCTAAGCCAGTCGTAGAAATTGTGATACAAAAGTTCTCAAGTCCGAAGCTCGTTGAAAACATTGCTTTCGTATAAACAACTTCTCGGTCGATTTTGAAATGTGCAAATCAAAATTTCCAATTGCTAATCAAAATCAAACTTCAAAGCAAAAGATTGCTACAAATACTTTTGACAATTCGAGCCCTTCTATGAGATTCCGGTAACAGTCGACCTTAGGAAGTTAAACAGTGCATTCCCTTCAGAGGATGCGCTTATACTGCCTATTGTAAGAGCGGCTTAAAAAGTGGCATGAAGGTAAATCACTGCCTGTCACTGCAGGTTGAGTAGTTGAGAAAGCCTTGTCCTTTAAATGTATTTATTCTAATATCAAGGTACCACCAAACTATTGTATTCATTGCTAGCTAACCTGGAAAGCAAAATTTAATAGTTTTTTTAATCTCGTCAGATCACCTTAACGAAGTATAGCCTTATTATGCGTTTCCATACAAGTATGCTTATTCCTATACTACCACACTTTTTACTCAACCAGATACTTTGACATCTGTGGTAAATATATACAAGCAAGTGTGGCGACTTTGAGCATAACAGGGAAAGTGGACTTTCTATTTTATCCGTGATGCATCCCAGACATGTACCACTATTATGTGGACCAAGCCTAAAGCTGTAGATATTGTGCTAGTCGAATAAAAATACTTGTCATGAAACAAGCGCCTATAGCTCCGTTATCTAGATAGAGGAATGTAGTAATTAACTTGCACTCTGATCTACTGTGTCCAGATATATTTGAATTCACGGCAAAAAATGAAGCTATATTTTTATCTATCACAGGCTATATTATCAGGGAAAATCCACAAATGCTGCAAATGTTCAGTGATCGACCGAACAGTTCGGTCTTTTCGAGGGCCGAACTTTCGGTTTGGTGTTCGGTTCGGCCTTTCTCAGAATTACACTGTTTGATTCAGTGTTCGGTTGGGCCAATTTTAAAATCTAAAGTTCGTTCCAGCATTCGGTTCTCTCACTTTTAGAAATCGATGTTCGGTTCAGTGTTCGGTTTGGTCCAAAATTTCCTGTTCGGTTGATCACTGCTAATATCGTGTTGATTTTGTGGATGCAGTTTACTTCTTAGCAAAGCGCCTCATAGGTAACGTCTGTCCGCCATTTTGAATGGTGTCGAAACGAAAAAATTTAGCAACCATAATTTTACTGAAATATCTTTCAATAAATTGAGACCTATTCAGCACAGTAGTGTGATGGCCAGACATTCCGAATCTAAAAACCTTGAGGACAAGATTTGCTGAAAAAAATCAGGTACTTTTTATACTCACCTATTCCTTTAAAGATCATTGTCAATTCTAGCTAGAATTTTCAAATGTTTACCTAATAACCCGCATATCATTTTACAATCTTTCCTTTGAATAATGACGATCTTAGGATTTATAATTCTAATTATAACATAGTATATCATATATGTGAACTATGAAGTGAGAACTGCTACGAAAGTCAGTACTATATTTTAAAAAAGCTTGAATTTACTGTGAACTTGAACCTGTGACAGTAGACTTTAAACTGCAAGAAACGTCCGCTCCCACTTATTAATGATACGAAAAATTGCCAACGCTTAGAATTTATTGGGACTCTATTTCATTAATCTTAGAGGTTGTAGAGTCTTCCTACGGGGCCATAAATAGTATTCCGTTATGAAAACCTTTAGGTAAGAACAGTTCAAAGAAAGCAACAATGTCCCTGGGGATTCCATATTGGTGCTAATGATAATGAAGATAGTTCCTTTTTGTCAAATACGAAATGTCTGTCCAGTTAATGTCATCAAGAGACTTATTGGAGGTAGCATGAAGGGATGCAAAGATGTTATCTAAAGAAACGGACTCAAAACATCATTTAAAAGCTTTTAACATTGTCTTTACACATCAAGTTGCATTATCTTAAATTTGATGTTTCTCACTACTTCCCACCGCAATTATTTCACCCTCCGTATTATTAATCTTTCACTTCTCCCAATTAACTCCATATTTCTTATACACCAAAAAATTTGTTACTAGGGTATAAAGATTCCTAACTGTGGACAGTACTTGTCATACATTGTCATGCAGCTCGTTTGAAGAGTTACACTTTTGCCATCACTTAAGATAGCCGCCATAAAAAATTTGCTTCCCTTATCACAATGACAAATCTCAAGGAGTTGGACATCTAGCGCCTTCGGCGCTTTTATATCATTGTTATCGGACGACTGTGCAATTAGTTCCCAGTTCCCTTATTAATCATGCTCCTATAGATATTTTCGGTCCACCTTGACAACAGCGCATAGCAACGTCCTCGAGGTGAAAACAAATTACGTCTGCTATACTGAGGCATTGGGGGTGAGGGTATCAGAACAACAATCCTCAGCAAGTTTTGTCTACAGAATGCCAGAAGCCTGATTGCTCTTAGAAGTACAAATCACAACATCATGCGGAAGGATGTCAGCTTCCAAATTTTCCCGAACAAGACCAAGAATTGCGAGAAATGGAAAAGGTAGGTTCAGACCGTAAAGCAACTGAAATCTGATAGAAGTACCTTATATGCAAGAAGCTACTATGTTTATCTATACTCGGCAGATTTTCAGACAGGCGAGTCAACTCAAAATGAGGCATATCATTCAATATGAAGGGATTCGTCCTGCATATGCTGAGATGTTTGATCTTTCGTTGTTAATAAAAACTAGATATTTCTGTGTTTATGTAAACTATTGGCCCATTTTGTGGTTAAGTCGAACGTCAGACAAAGACACCCTACTTATACTTCAAATATACTCATATTCAAAACGAGGCATGAATCTAAACCGAGAATGCAGCTTCAAAGATATGAGATTGCAAGGAAAGGGCAAAATGTGAACAGAAAATGCAGGCAAAGCAACACCAGAAAGCCTACTCAGCGACTCATTTATTATCATCTGTAGAGGAAGAGCAAACTGAAAAGCCGTTTGAAAATATTGAGATTAATCTAGCTGCTGAAACTGAAATTGATCTAACTGTGGAGATCGATGACTTGAGGAGAGAAAAGTTATTTGTTGGTCAAAATTAGCTGTATAGAGCAACGGGTTGGTAGTAAATAAGTTAGAGTGCGGTTAAAAACTACACATTTTAATGCCAAACATGTTTAAAATGAATCTCTCCTCCTAAAGATGTTTAGTGTTGAAACTTCAATAGTCGTTCCTAGAATGTACTTTAAAATGATGAAAACATCCAGACGTAACAGCGAAATACATACCTTTCACTGTGGCGGAACCGGTTTGTTTTCACCTTGATCTGATTGATTGTCTTTGAAAACGGGATGTTTAACGTCAGACCTGAAAGTCCTAAATACGTAAATCACCAGACGCTCTTAAACAGAACGAAGTGTGTAATTAAATAAAATTTCATGAATTTCACTGACAAGGCAATATTGTCAACATAATTGGCAAGAGATTAATTTCACACAATCTAGAAAGAATTATTTCTATTAGTTAATTAGGTACCTCGATGTACTTGAAATGAATATATTCCTGTTGTAACATTAGTGCCACTTATGGATTCAAGCTTTTCTTGCACTTGCCACGTAATATCAGAAAATTGTAAAGATGCATCAACTGTAACGACGTTATCAGAACATCTATAAGGTATTAAGATAAATAGAGATGCAATAAAACTTAACAACTAAAAGGGTTTAAGGGGTAAATGAACTGCAATACACGACACCTCCTTTAGACTGACCCTGTCAACAGACTCTCCTGTAATACTAAGATGCTGAAATAAACACCGCTTTAAATAAAAGTCGCTGCAGAAGAGGTGTTAATTTGTGACAAAAGAGAAAAAATTGTTTGTCAAATTCTATGAAATTCAAGATTCGTATGGTCCTTTCCATACAAATTCCTGTTCCTTTTATTTTTAGAGCAGGAAATGAGTTTTCTCTTCTTCAGCAATTCGTTTGCCATCACTTCTGTAGCCATCCATCATTTTCTGGTCAAAGTATAATAAATCTAAATATCTTACAAAAATCAATCAAAAAGGAGACGTTAACTTTATAATTTGTTTTCCCAGATTGTTCCTTAAAGCAGATGAAGTAAATTAATTGAGAATTGCAGAATTAAATTGACACATTTTCGAAGCATCTTCGTTGAATGTAAAAGTCTGTAATTTGACTCAGCTTGCATACATATAACCATGCATAGAAAGAATAGTATACCTTTTGATCTTGGAATCGCATGAGCAAAATCATAAAAGCAAAATCAAAGAAGTGATTGCACAGCAATGTACTTGGATTACCTGATTCTCTCTTCTTGGTTTAAACTGACGGATGCCGTCTACATCTAAACATTATCAGTAATTTATTGGTTTACTATATGTTGTCTTGATTATGCTGAAGTTGTAACATATACTACTTACTCGATTTTACTTAATTTCACTCCTGTGAATTTATTTGAAGATGCAAAGATTTCTCGGCTCTGAAAATTAGTCGGAAAAAGATATCAATAAATCAGAGTCAAACAAACAGCAAACGTTATAAGACTTCTACTTTAATAATTGTTAACATTTTCTGCAAAAGTGACAGGTTTTGGCATATGAGATTGCCTAGAAAAAGTATGGTCGGATTCAAAAAAGCATAGAATTGATAAGAATTTTTGCCAGTGTTTCATCAAATTAATTATGCAAAACATTTTTGTGATTATGTTGGCAGAGGAAATTTAAAATTTCCCCCAGAGATTATTTCTGTGGACTTGGTAAATGTTTCACAAGGAAGAAATAATTCATTGTGTGATGACTGAAGACAATGAATGTTGCACTTGTGTAATGATGTATAAAAATTGAAAAAAAGAGGGCAATATATGCTAGTACTAACAAGTTTTACCTTTGGAATTACCTAAAGTATTGTTGTGCCGTTACACTAGTGTATAACAGGTAGAACAACGTTTTGTCGTCTTTGGAGGACCAAAAAGGTTAGTGTACGATTTTGTGACAACCACGGCCTTTGTCCTACAGCACAAAGACAGCTTTGGAAATCCAGCAAGGAATATGACAAGATTCCTCGATGTTTAATTCACCAAGCCTTCCCTTAGTGCAGGTTTGATTGAAAATTTATTATCCATCATCTATATTATCTTATGAACATAAAATTCTTTTGGCATACCGTTTTCGTTTTTCCAAGTGTTGAAATGTAACATACGAAACAAGCCTGATGATTTATTAAAAATATGACAATCAACTGCAACATTATTTGCAATAATAAATCATTTGTCGATTTGAGAAATAATAACTAACCACATTTTCTATAAGCTTCCTTAAGTACTCAGTTCTCGAAGACGTGGTGAAAGTGAGCTCTCTGTCACATTCAAGATAAATGTTTTTGAAAACAAGCTTCAAATTTACTGTGCCATCGTAAGCTGTAGAATGTAAACGAAATATAGTATTAGTAACAACAAATAATAAATTTACGTAGGTTTTTTAAAATGAATGATGTTGTTCCCTCCCCAAAACCAGGAGTGGCTGAAATGCGAAGTTTTAAGACTTAATCCCCCCCCCCCCCTGTTAAGCAACAGACTGAAAAACAGAGGCAAGACAGACTAAAAGCAATAAAGTATTCTACCATTTTTCTCAAAGGGAAAGACCATATCCTTGATGTGATGGAAAAAAGGGCGATGTTTATCCTGTTTGATAGCCTAATATTGGCAAATCAGCACCACGGCGAAATAAAGGCATTTTCGACAAAATGCTACAAATTGAAAGGCGACAACATAGAAATACGATAAAGTGAAAAAAGGTTTTTTTTAAGTTTTACATACTCACGTGCACTTGTTATTTTTGTATGCCATGAAAGTGCTGTATTTGGTGCAAAAGGCTCACTGAATATTCTATGGTGTATTGCTATCCCTGCCTTTCTACTCAAAATAAACGCACGACATGATACCTTAGGCTTGAATTAACAAACACCTACCAGCTATCCTCATACCCTCTGTAATAGTTTAGAGGTGGATTTGAAACACTTTCGTTATTTTCAACGCCATGGAATTCAAGATAACTGGAAGGATTTACTGGCAGATTCAAGCGACAAGAAACGTAAAACAGTAACGACAACACAATGGCATGACAAGGTTAGCTAACACCAAGAGATCATAGATTATACCGACCGAATTGACCGCAGTAGGACAATTTAATAACGAACTGCCACAAGAAATTATTACGCCTTGGCCAAACTCGATTTCTTACTTTCATCGCCATCATCCTCGTCGCTACTATGGTTAGTAGGCCCACTAGGCTCAGATTAATCGCAACCTGTAATCTTCTTCCTTTCCCGAGAATAGATCCGATTCAGAGACTGTAGCACTTTCATATTCATCATCTTACGTTTTGCTTTTGTTACTTTATTCATAGTCTTCACATTTCGCCGACGATTGACACTACCATGAGACTAAAATGGCTGCCTTGGCTTCTCACTTGCCACCTAAAGACATGTTACTGCGCATGCTCTCATTCGACTCACTCGATAAGGTCACCAAACAATCCGATTTTTACTTGACAACACCTTGTTCACACGACTTTTTAGATCAAGATCGAACTTCAGTAGACATGGAAGGAAACAGTGCGTTCACAGAAAGTTAGAGAGAGCAATTCCAGTGAGGTAGAAAAGAAGGGGACTACCGGGGTGCTTGATGGAATAATGCAAGCAAATCTTTGCTAGATATTTTGTGATGGTGCTGCCTAGAACAAATTATCATATAAAGAAGACTCCGTTTCAGTAAGAACGTCAATTACTTGTATCTTATCTCAAACGAATAAGCATATATCTTATTCGTCTTATCTTAATGCCGAAAGTACAAGGAAGAAGAAATAGAGGCAGTCTTGTGTGTAGCGGAGTGCAGAGAAGCTGGAAGTGAACGAGTAAGCAACTTTTCTTGATCTTTTATAATGACGTTTCATATAAATAATATGCAGGTAACCGCCGTTCTGTACTAGCGATGATGTTTAAAGACATTTTGCATTTTGCTTTCAGACGACTTTTGCCTGTCAAAAAAGTGTCGGGGGCTTATGTGGCATGTCTCTCTTTAAGGTTAATTGGTCATTACTCAACTGTTTTACCCAAATTGTTAGTTTTGCCGCAGTTTTGAAACCTACCTTCGAACATATTATAGAAAAGCCTTGACAAAGATTTAGAGACCCCATCTGCGATCCAAATGGCCAACTCATCTAGGTAATATTCACCAACACGGCTGCCAATAACCATATTGGGAGAATTTGTCTGCCAAGTAAAGTACGTTTGTGTACACTCGTGTTCAAAATTTGTTGGTTCACCATCTAAAAGGAGCTCTCCAGACGATTGTCGGTACAAGAATAAAACATGCGTCCATGTATTTGCTTGCAACATAAAATGAACTCTACATTGGGATCCAAAATGCCAAGCAAGTGTTACATTGACTTCTGTTCGCATTTTCATTTCCTCATATTGAATATCAAAATATTTTGATGTAAGTATTGAGCATCTTTCATTTGTCATTGGTGCTCGAACTTTGATAAAAAATGCGATGGAAAATATCGACGGGCAGCCATCCGATAAAATACTACAATTCAGTTTTGGAAAACAAAACTGCGATACCCAAGAAGAATGAACGTGAATGGCCAAATTTATAACACCTGGCTTCAGCGTCGGATCTTTAGTTTCTGTTAGCAAGCAGCTTAATTTTAAGTCTTCCATTTTCTTGCCAGTATCAAATGATAGATGACTTGCAGCAGATTTATAGATCTTGTAGTACAAACCTAAGTAAGTAGAAAGAAATACCAGTAAAAATAGAATTACTTTGCATCTGTGTTAATTAATACAGTTGACACTAAATACGAATTCTATATAGAAGCAATTATGCACTCTCTATGGGCTAATATTGAAGAGTGTATTTCTTACTTGGTTTGCATTAAAAGTGTTTGCACTAAGGGTTTGCGATTATTTCCTGCAGTGAACGCTCTTTTCCATACAGCAATATGTCGCATTTTTAAATTATGTCCCCTTTCTTTTCAACAGTGCTGTCTTTATTTAACCCTGCATTATATTTCCTAAACGATCACTGAAATTGTTCACAAAATCGATTGGAAAATTGATGGGATTCGGCAAACAATCGCTTAAAAGAAAATATATGGCTTGCAAATTTATCAGCTGTTACTCAAATAGGCATTTTGACAGAATAACAAAACATTTCAAATAAAATTATAGACAGTGCTTTGTTAATTATTGTCTAATGGAAATCTTTGTCTTATTTGTGCTAAGTAATCAACGTTGCACTCGAATTATAACAGAGATTTTGTACGTGCCGACATAATTCCCTAATCCGCTTGCAATAACAAAAAGAGCAAGTAGGGACAAGTAGCATTACCTATGAAGACACGTTTATAACTTTCGTCGTTCTTCACTTAGTCCGACGGCATTTCACACCTATACTAACGCTTTGTTCTTTTCCAATTTAGGTAGCAAGAATTTTATACATCTACCTAGAAAGGAGTCACTTCGATGATTATCATCTTGAAAATTTACGACAATGCACTAAAAGCATACTTAAAAGCCATTTTTCCTCTGCCACTCCTCATAGTATGAATGGTCAGAAAGGAAAGTGTAGAAGGTATATGGCAATGTTTTTGTAAGAAACATGTCTTGAAACTAGCCAATCATAAACAAGAAAGAAAAGGACAAAGTGAAAATGAAAGGAACAGAGTCAAAGTAAAAAAATTGGAAGAATCAAAGTAAAAAAAAACCAAATCTTAATTCCTCAAAAGTTTTGTTTTGTTTATATTGATGTAGATATACCCCGATACTCTAAGATGGAAGGACTATGCCAAATTTTCAAGGCTATTTTCAAGTTTGTACCATTAAGATTGTTGACTTATATGATTTCATCGAAAACGAAGGTATGAGTATCTTACCAGAGATTATTGTACGGTTCGGACCGGAAACGGGTATAAGTGGAGATTGTTCTGTAGTGAAACATTAAAAAGATATGGATCTGACGTTACGTAGAATTTCTTAAACGTCAAACAGTTAGATTCTCTGTAACGGATCTTGTCAATTTTAATCCACAGACACACTGCTACAGCGTCAACGCCAGACGTTTGAAAACGAGGGGAAGGGAAGGAAAAGAACTCAAGTGGTCCAGGAAAAAGTTTTCGACCCCATCCTTTCTAGTTTAATCACGAATTCCTACTCAATTGGTATCGGAAGTCAGATCAAATAACAAAATGCAATAGGTTTAATTTTTTTAAGCGCTAATAGTATGTCCAATCACTGATCTTCCTTTTTAAAGGTACAATATTATTCAGTGGCTCCAGCTTTGATTCGAAAAGCAAAAGATTGGGATTTAATCCCCCCTTGCGCATGTTCTGTTTCACTCAACCGTGCATTCTTGGTATAGTTAATAAGACGACGATCTTGTAAGCCAGTGGTTGCGACTTTGAATCTGCGACACCACAAACACCATTGGTGAGAGCAAGTAACGGGAGCCCACTCTCATAAGGAGCTCACTTCCTAATAAAGTTCCCAAATCCTGGTATGGAAATCAGCTATGCTAAGTAATTAGTATGTTACAAAATATATGAGTACAAGACTTGCTTGGGGAGACATCGCTTACATGACCAGAGTTATGAGGGGCGTCCATCTCTCTGGTATGGATATGTTGCCAACTGACAAACGAGGAGCGTTTGTGTTGGCTCCCACGTCTGTCAGTTCTCTGTACTTGTCGTTCAGCATTTTGAGCTGTAGACATTTTGCTTGTTATTGACTTACCTGTTTGGCAAACGTGATTCTTGTCAGGATCAGTGCAGTTGCATGAAGAGGCTGGTAACAAAGTCAGATCGGGTCCCAGATTTGTCACACAAAATGGCCGCGATGCTAAAGAAGTAAAATGAAAAGTTAAAATACTAGTCATGTGCAGCAAAAGTTGTCGGAAATCAAATAGGCACCTCCTGCCTAGTCTTTTCATTAAAGGCACTGATCCAGGTCAATAGACAGCTACAAAATCTTTTTTGTCTCTTTTAATCTCATTGGCAATGTCTTTATGCTCTTTTAAGAAAACCATTGGTTAGGGGATCGCCCCTTGGAAATTCGTCCAGTGTATTTCACAAGATATATTAACGATTGTATTGCTTTCTAACCCTAAATAACACTTGCCACTGTTTTGGAGTACGTAAACTCACAACATCATAATATTAAGTTTACTGTTCAGGAAGAAAAAGATGTTCTTTCTATTTTTTAGACATAAAGGTTAGTCGTCAAAATGGACGATTTATTACGTCAGTTTATAAAAAGCCCAATTTTACTGGTTAATTTACAACTATAATAGTTTTTGTCTTCTTCTCATAAGAGGGTCTTTATCCTAACGCTTTTAAACTATTGTTTATATCTTAGTAGCAAGTATGCAACTTTCCACAAAGAAATTGAGAAACCCAGACTTCTTTTTTTGACAAACTCTTTGCCCATGTCATCTGAAGATTCTAGCATTCGTCAATGTCTGGATAATAGGTATACGTGTAAAGCAGTTGTGCCAATTCCTAAAAATTGTCAAGTGTATTATAAGGCTTAGTTTATATCGAAGCGGCAGAAATGCAGCCTTTAAACTAGGCCAAAAAGCTACAATTTGCTCGACGGCAAAATTCAAAGCCCATAAGATAGTACGACAGAGGTTTTATACCTTATTTGCTTTATGCCATACCTGCTGTGATTTCTTGCGATGAAACGAAGACTAAAAGCGATTTCGCATGAACAAATAACAACCTAAGAAAGGAAAACTGCATTCTGCTTGTTTAATTTGCATATTGGCGCACTCTGACCTAGCTCTTATCATGTTTTTTGTTTGTTTGTCTGTTTGGTTTATGTCAAATTGTTGCCATTGCTGTTTAGATAAATTTTATGATATTTGCAATGAGCTTCAATATCTTTTGGGGCTCTTCAGTTTTGATAGGATAAAACGCCATATCTTCGTATATAAGCGCAGTACTTTAATGCAAGTTTTGTAACAATACTGTTAGTACTCTTAGGGCGCATTTACAAGCAGATACAATGAAAAGCGTCAAAATAAGGTGTTTCAGAAATATCAAATACTTACGTAAAAGGCTTGGACAGTATTCTAGTAAAATGAATTTAGATTGCTGAACTGCTTCAGGATAGATTTGTAGGCAAAACAAGCCTCCATGAAAATGGTAATATTCACTCCTAAATCTCCCAATTCCAATAGAAGACGTATCAAGACTGAAGCTCTGTATTGCAATGGACATTTTAAGCTTAAAGGAAAAAATTAGATCAAGGTTAAACGTTGGAAAGAAAATTCTAACGTTAACTAAAAGTTTGTACAAACCCACACATTTTAAGTATAAAAGGCTTTATAACAATTACTTAGTTTAAGTACAATAAAGGAATGTGTCGTCTTGGCTTAGCCTCTCTGACGTACTATTTTCATTTTCAAAGTCTTGCTTTTAGGATCCATTTATGAAACCACATGAAAACTTGCTAACTTAAGGTAGCAAATAGTACAGCAGTCTTGTATTTTGTTTTGAGTCTATATTCCTGCAAATAAAGTGTCTTGCTGCTGTCATCATTCTGACATTGAAATTACAGAATAAGAACTGGACGAAAAATAGACTTCCAGTAGATTGCTTATACTAGCAGTCTGTACCTTGGACAACAGTGGGAAACTGAGTGGGTGAGACTTCGTGGACCTAACGCTGGAGATGTAATTGCCACCCGTCCTTTGATACTTTTCTTACAAATATACTTACCATCCTGTGAAAAACTCATTGACCATCTTTTCAAATGTGAGACTCTTCAGATTCCTTAAATTCATTTCTCAACTTACTTGTAGTCGAAGGTATTCAGGATCAGTATGAGGATGGGCTTCCTTTGCCTTCTGTCTCAGATGACACTTTTTTGTGATGACAGGGATTCGAACATGCAACCATTTTGTTGTAAGACCGATATCTTGTCAATTATACTACAGCGGTTACATGCTGTCAGTAACTTTTGCTTTTCTGAATATGTTTTATAAAATTAAAATCCAAAAAACTAGTTGATAGGTCGCACTTAAGGCTGAATTACACGAGTTAGATATCCATACAGATTATCAGTTAATTGAGTACCTATCAAATATCAAACTATAATAATGGCTGGCCACTTGATATCGAGGATACCTATACTATTTACATTGCTAGCAATCGTGACTCTGAGACACTTGCAAGGGACATTTATGATCACTCATGTGAGTAATTTCCGGAGAGCCAACCTGCGGTGTATACTGCATATTATCGCGTGCAGAACTAATTTGCAGTTCCTGGGTATGAGTGACTAAACCAGTGTGATCAACCGATTAAACAAGACGGTAGACCCATGATCTCAATCACGATATTTGTGTTTTTGTGCTAACTCTGTCATTCGATGGCTTCTTAACTGTATCGTCGTACCCAATTTCCTTTGCATGGCTCTGATTGGTCAGTGGCATATGGTTTGTCAGACATTTGCCAAAGCTGCCGTGAGGCAGATTCAAATCTCTAACCTCCTGATCAGAGCGCAAGCACTCTAGTCACTAGGCCACTCGCCCAAAAGCCACTTTCAACAGAAAACACTGGTTGGGAAACTTTAGAGCGATATCTTTGTTCTGTCATTTTGTTCCAAAAAGTGAGTTCATCAGAGTCTTTAGCTTGCATTAATGATTGCATTGTGCAAAGGCGGAATTTGCTTCTTATTATCAGCCTATGGCGTGTTATTACGATTTATAGTGAAGCAAGTGCGGATGTGTTATAGTGAATAAGATGATTATCTTGTGAACCAGTAGTTGTGAGTTTGAACCCACGTAACCACAAATTTCCACAGGTAAGATATCGCTCGTCCACTCTCATAAAGAGCTCTTGTCTTGGTAAAATTCCTAAACCCTGCTTTGTAATGAGTTATGCTTGGTGAGAAGGATGCTGCAAATAAAGCCTAAATATAATAAGGTAGGCAAAGCTATCTCAAAGTGGAGGAGGCTGCCTAAGACTGCAACTGCGGTCCCTTGAGATCAATTTTTCGATAAGAAGGAAAAAGGATAGGAAAAATTGCATTTGCAAAAGACAAATATAGATTTTATGTCCTAAAAATGTGTGAATCTTTAATTAAAACCAGTATTCAGAACAACTTGTTTTAATCAAATCCAAAACAAGACTCATTAATTATTCAAAGTCGCATAAAATATACTCACAAGCATTAACCAACAACCATACATCACTTCATATACAATCAGTGACCGGTTATGTTACTGTAAACTGCTGACTGATTTATTAATCACTAATCTTACGGATTATTAATAAACGAATCAAATAATTTCCCTTCTTATATAAAGAAGATTGTTTCATAAAGCCTTTTGATGTGTCCACCATCTTGGTATTAACGTCATTTGCAGTCTATGGATAAGCATGGCTAATGTTTGCTTCTCTTCAAATGCATGGCATTCTCTAAAATTCTCTAGGTTGCCAAACAATGGTTTTCATCACCACAGATGAAATGAGATTGTGACGACCAGTTATAAGGGTGGATCTATACCGTTACATATGTTGCATATGCAACAGCCAGATTTGCCACAATACAATAAGGGAATTTTGGTACCTTGTCTTCTTGACTTAAAAATAGCACTATCGTGTCTCATAACTTGTTGATGTCTGTCAAGTTTTCCCCCTTGTGCAACAGGCAATAACAAGTTGCCTGTACTTTTACAACATGTCTATCAGGGGGGTGTAAAGCAAAACTCTAATCAGTATTTCTTAACTGTTGCACATAGCAATGTTTCCCCAGGCTGGAAAAGATTTATTGTCTTTAGCAATTGTAGTCATGTAGAAATTAATTGTATGTAAATTGGTGATACTGTCAAACACAATCGGGCAACAAGAAGATGTGGAAGGGAAGCACACAGTATAGCATAATATAATGCTACCTCAACATAAATTTTCAATTTGATGTACATCTGTCGAAAAGTATCACACCTCCTGATCTAAAATAAGTACGATGATAATAAAATGATTTTTCCAAAACATCGTGACAATACATTACCAAAAGATTTCCAGTGCATATATCATGCAAAATGCAATGCTAGGCTCAATCTTCATGCAGCTGCAATGAACGATACAATTCTAAAACCCTCTATTTACTTTTTGTTGACTTTAATGTCTGCTGAAAAATTTATTTTCTTCTGTGTTCTCATCAATGTCCACCATACCTTGTTAAAAGTCTGAAAAAGAAACCGCACGTCCAGTGGAAGGACAGACTCCGTGACCTTCTGCTTTCCAGGCAGATGCTCTGACGGATCTACCCGAACGTTGTTCCCGAAGGAAAATTTAGGCTGTTATGATTTAATAATTGATTCAGTTGTGGATTAAGGGGGCCCAACAGGGCTAAAGCCAGGGGCTCCTAATTTTTAGCCCCTTCCTCAAAAATTGTGCATGCAAAAGCTTTGTTTGTATCTAAATGTTTTATTCTTAGGC
This sequence comes from Chironex yamaguchii, assembly GCA_024741275.1. Taxonomy (NCBI): domain Eukaryota; kingdom Metazoa; phylum Cnidaria; class Cubozoa; order Chirodropida; family Chirodropidae; genus Chironex; species Chironex yamaguchii. Next base: position 1,450 of record JANTCA010016576.1, on the reverse strand, counting down.
ACAAGATAAGCGACTGCGGAAATAGGAAGGAAAGAAAGATAATATTTCAAAGCTGAGGTATTCCTAGTAGTTACTGATAAATTTTCCTCGGCTCTCCGTCATTGTATCCATCGGAACTCCAAGACACGTTTCTTTCCAATGTATGGGAGCTCAGCCACGATTGTATCCAAAGTGCAGGTAATGGAAGAATACCTTCATGATTTTGAAGTCTGCTTACCTGCTCAATTGTTCCAATTTTCAGACGTTGCCAAAACTGGCAGTCGACATGAACAATTAGGAGCACAATGCCCATATCAAAGTACATGCACAGAAATGAATATGCTGTTGATTATGGGTCACTTTAAAGTAATTGCTTCGCCAACTATCGAATTAACGATCACTCTCAAATAAGAGCTCGCCTTAAAATTTGAAATCTATAATAAGCACTCCCCTGGAACGAGCGTTCATGGGCTGTAATTCGTACATAAAACAATGGCTTAAGGTTTGGCGGTTATTTGAATAGTTTACTGTACCAGTAACTGCTCAAAAAAGACTTTCTGATTAAAATTATCTGCGCATTCAGTCTTAATTTCAAAGCGTTAACACTTTTCTTTCCTTCTAGGGAGTTTATCATTGAGAACCCGTCCTATTTCTTTCTTCTTTGTCACCGCCGTATGCTTTGCAAGGATCAGAAGCTCAACTTCTCGTTTTCTCACACAGATGACAATAGCCTTTACTGTTATCAACATTTTGAAAGACTGAATTGTTAGTTTCGTTCTTACCATTAAAATATCTGTACAATCTTTTTGTGGTATAAAACTTGCAAATCGCCTTGAAAAGCTTTTAAGTATGTTTTTAGCGCAATGTCGAAAATTTAAATATATCTGTCGTTGTAAAGTTTATCATCTCTATTTAAAAACCCTTACTATTTAAAACTATTACAGGTACTTTATCAAGTCTTACGGGGACTCCGACGACTGGGTACCAGGGGGTCTATGGCCCCCACGTTTTGCAACTTATGCCTTTTTGATATTTCTTCAAAACATTTTTCATTCTCTGTAAAATCCAAGTTCTTTCAGTTGAGTTGTTGAGTTCATGAGTAAAATTTCTTCTCAAACAGAAGATTTTTATTTTGTTCAAGTTGCAAAGACCAATAGCTTCTCACCGCATTGGTATCCATTCCTGGCTTTCCTATGAGTCACGAGATTGCATAACGAAACCTAAATAGCTACGTCATGGTAATTTTGCAATGCCAAAGGTAACGTGGAATAAATCACCCTAGTCAAAGTTTCAGTCTCATTCTAGACTGGAATCCGTGGTAAACATTTGGTTGGAAAAATGCTGCCTCAAAGATGAGAAAGGTTCTTTAACATATTGACTTTAAGCCAGAAACATGGCACTCCAAATATAAATCACCCTAGTCAAAGTTTCAGTCTCAGTCTAGACTGGAATCCGTGGTGAACATTTGGTT
>JANTCA010016565.1:6026-25241 GCA_024741275.1 Chironex yamaguchii | reverse complement strand
TCAAGAGTGGGCATTACCACAATAGCTGCACAAAGTGGGAGCCGACCGGGTTCGAACTTGCAACCCTCAGACTCAAAGGCCAACACTCAAACCTCCTTGCCATCACGTGTATTTATATATATATATTATACGCAACATGTATCAAAACTAGACAATCATAAACCAAAATGGAAAGAAAACGAAATGAAGAAGCAAAGCATTATTGGAAGAGTCCAAGTGAAAAGTGTACCCTTTCTGCCTACAGAGTACTGGTTTTGGCCATGATATGGAGTGGTTAATGCTTTGGTCTTTAAAGGTCCAGATATATTTACTACGTTCAGTGGTGTTTCTGTGTCGTGCTTGTCGGAATAATGGTGCATGGTTCCTGTATCTTATCTTACAGTCGTTTTCTGTGAGCTCGATGTATGTTTCGGTGGTGGTGTTGTCTGTGCATGTGACAGTGGCTACCGATAATTACTGATACCGATCATCAACGTTTTTCACCTGAAAGATCTATGTGTGCATAGTTAGCTAATAGAGCAATAAATAGATGGATGGATTGTATGTACACAGATTTTGTTGATGTAAGTATAGATCTAAACAGACCGAAAGAAACGCGTATAAAAATAATCGAGATTGTTGTATGAATTATGCGCAGTTGTGAAGATCTGCTAATATATAATCGATGTTGCTGAACAAGATTTTTATTCTATATTTGCGATACGAATTTAAGGTGACTGTTGACATCATCATGGTTGACTTTATTTAAATAAATTAATTTAAATCAGCATATCTTTGTATAATTTATATACCGAGTGATTAACGTCTTAAATTTAAGCTTTGCGTACAGAGTACAAAGTTCAAGGACTCGCAATACTCATAATTAAAAACTTAAAATTCATTTCTGCAAGCAAATGTTTATTCCTAAGAGTATGATAATCAAAGAAGAGTGGAAATAACTTATAAAAGTATAACTATTAGACATAAAATTATGCACCATCTATGTACAACGAATTAATTAAATTCAGTGAAATTATTAAGAATATATTCATTCTTTACCTATATGCAACATCCCTGTTTGGTTGTTATTTTCTGTTTCAATACAGAGTCATATACACAAGTATGCTTTGTGGTTTTCGTAACAAGTACTACATTTTTCACAACCCACCAATTTTAATTGGTCGTCGCATGATAGTTCTTGTTAAAGTTATGAGTTTTCTAGAGTTGATCTCTAATCACCAATAGTATACAAAAACAAACTTTGAAAAATTTTAACCACAAATTTAAGGAAAGAAAGCAAACTTTGAAGAGTGGAAATTGTGAGAAAATACCTTGTGTAAGCCTTGAATCCGTAAACAGATATCACAAATTTCCTTGTCTTTTTACACCCTCACTTCCTTCCGTAGCTCCTCCTTAAACAATAAATAATAGATTAACATGAAAAACATATTCCATAATGCACACACGAGATATTTTTTATCTCCAACACCTTGAAGATAGAGAACGCAGCAGAATTACAAGAGAAAATCACAACAAACAGTAAGCCATGAAATTACTAATATCTTCTCTATAACATTGAAGACTCGGCGATATACCAAAAGCGAACATGCCCTTGCTTTGCCTCCTAGTTATGCCATCCTTCTCGATATCTGGCCAACACAGCTTAACAAGTCATTATTTGTTTGTTTCTGAACAATTACGGTTATAAAACAATAAAACAGTATGACGCATATTGTGCAACTCAACTTTAATTTTATAAACACTCTCTATGTTGTTAAATTTTTATGGGGAGTAAAAATTGATCAAGCAGAATTGTCAAAGGGTATTTTTGATTTTATTTAACAGTATTCAAAAGGCTCAACCTGACCATAAAGATTAAGAGACCTGTTTACACACTTATTCGACTGATTTAATCATGAAAAAAATTTCAGCTTTGTCACATTAGTGAAAAGTAATTGCAATCATAAAATGGACTGCATGAACTCTCATATGTGATAACATATATTCACAACACAGATATGTACTATATATCAAACAAGAGTTGAATGATTTTAATAAAATAAAATATTAATAATATAATATGAATAAAATTTGAGTAAAAAAATTAATGCATTAACTGTAGAGACTGATAAGTTATAAGTCATAAGAAAAGGGACACAATTTTGCTGCTACTACTTGTTCTATGCAAACGCAATCAAGAGGTTACACAACACATTTTCATATAGCTTTGAGTTTCATTGCCTGTATCCACTAATAAATTAGATCTAGAGCTATACTTATGTGTAATTTACCATAATGCACTCAGTGACCTCAAGATTGCATGAAACAAGTAGTAGCGTAAAATTATTCAGAAACAAACAAATAATGGCTTCTTAAGATATCGAGAAGGATAACAAAACTAGGAGGAAAAACAAGGGCATGTTCGCTTTTTGTATATAGCTGAGTCTTCAATGTTATAGAGAAGATATTTAGCAATTTCATGGCTTAAGATTTGTTGTGATTTTGTCTTGTAATTCTGCTCATGATTGCATTAACATAGAACAAGTAGTAGCAGCCAATTCATGTCTTTTTTCTTATACTTTATATGTTGCATATTCTCTTGTGAAACAAATCAAAATCATTCAATGCAACAGATGTAGTTTATTTAAAGACACAGGTATATGAATATGCCTTGACGTGTCCTCTTTAAAGCTCTGGAAGTCGTGGTTCCTGAAAAGTTTTTGACGTCCAGAGTCAAGATTGCCATGGAAGATTCCCTGCAAGCGAAGCAAGCAAAAGCTTAAAATGCATTTCAGATATTTTCTGCAGCGAACATGCCATTCCAATACCACTCGAAGATCTTTGCATTTCAGATAGTTCCTAATGAGCATGGTGCTCTTTCATCGTGACCTGACCTTGGCGCTCAGTTTTTACCATTTGCCGTCGTAGCCCATTTTGGGGCAACTGAAAGAAGAGCGTGCTTGAAATAATGGACTTTCGTGAGGATGCATCATGCAGAACAAAACAGCCCTCGACAGTTGTCACTCCAAACCAGCCATTCTCTCCGAACTGATTATTTCCGTTTATATGATAACTAGAAAGAGTTTGTTCGTTTCATCTCCTGGCAACTTCTCTGGGTCTGATGGAGGACCTTTGGCAACGATCTGATCCTTGTCTTTATTGTTGTGTTTTCCACAGCTGACAACATCATTTCTTGCCATGAAGCCTGTTTCTCGGCTATTAGAACTCGATGCCGTCTCCATTTACTTAAAATCTTTAAACTTATTCTATATCATTTACAATTTCATTAATGACCTCTGATAAAACCAAACAGCATCTAGAGTCTTAACTCAATAAACACATCTTATTCTCGAAGTATTTTCAAGCTCCCAAGCGTATTCTATTCTTTTGCTGCATTTCATTCAACTTTGCAACTGCAAAGAAAAAAGACATAAATCTGTTCTAGTTTTTCACACGTTATTGTCATAACCAAACCCTGTTTACTGCAGCGATTATTAGATGTGTTAGGACTATGTCCTTGGCAAGGAATATCGAGCATGGAATTGCCTAACATACTTTGAAGGAACGCCCTTGTTTTCTTCACGTCATTGAGACAGCTGTACCGTATATGTAAAAGAAACTGCATTCATGTCAATTTAATTTTTCTTAAACGTTGAGATAATATCCTTTCTATCTTTTTTAATAATATCTGTGACAGTTCCGTGGTTGTCGACACATTCTTTTTAGTTTTACTTCCTTCTCCTTCAAAACCCCTTATAATGTCACAAATTCTACAGAAACAACTTATGTTAGGACATCTGGAGCTGACCAAAATTACCAATAGCTATCGTTCTTTCTGTATTGAAGTTTCGTCATATGATGTCTCTTTGGTACTCAACACTGAGAAAATGCAAACAAAATCTAAATTAATCCGAATAAAGTTTAAGGTCCCCAAAGAGTTTATCTTTTACGAAAATAATTCAGTCGAAACTAAAAACCATAGAAAAATGAGTATTCACTTTAAAGGTACGTATTTTTTAGGAAAATAACTTATTGACAAGTCGATGCTGCTCTTTTATTTTTTTATTGAACTCGTTGATCTGTTTTGCTCTCTTAAACAATTTCAATTGTTGCCGGAAAATTGAACGAAAGCAGAGACCTAAGTCTGTATTCTAAGCGGAGCTTTGTAAGAGAAAAACTTGAATAGGTATTGCAAATATTGTTGTAAACCTTATTTATAACCTCTACCCATTTGATGCAATAACCATTGTTTTTGATGATCTATGATATGATAAGACTGCACAAAAAGAAAGGTAGATCGAGTTTGAAGTTAGTATAATCAGAATATCAATATAAAATGAAAAGGAACCTTCAGCTTGCTTTGTATATACTTTTCTGAGTTAAGATTCAAGTAAGAAACATGAGCATTGTAAGTTTTCTGTTCTGTAACATTTAATCTCTGCAACAGGGCGATGAATATGTCATAAGTGTGTTATTGCTGTCTTCCGAAATGGTTTGTTATTTTCTAATGTCTCTCTTCTAATGCGAAGTACATAGAAACATCCTGGGCAAGATAAGAGGTAATGTTTATATCCCCTGTGTTTCTTTAAAGAAAGAAATGCCCACTTTATTACTATTAACAGATCTTTCGTTAAGCTTTGACAACATTAAGTTTGTGAGGACGATGTCCTCTTGTTCAATTGAGTTGTAGAGTCATACTTCTTGTTTAGAAATGTTAGCCTTCTGAATATCAAAGTTACACGGGGAATGATATCAGCACAGGCTCATGCCAAACGTAGCTCTCTTCTTGCACTTCATGAAATACAATTAAATGAGATAGTACAGCTATTTCTCTCATACTTTTTAATTGACTCTGCTGCACTCATTCAATTCAAACTACTCACATCCCAGGGCCTTGATAGAATGATTAGATTCGGCACATAAAGCAACTGTTAGTGATTGCATAACTATTCCCTTTTTACGTGGTATCAAACTTTGCTTAAATATTTAAGCCCAAAAAAGCCTTTTCGCTAAAGCACATAACCAATACCTTATTCCACGTCTAAGCTCAATGGTGTGGCGACTGTGGTGGTCAGTAGCAAATGAGTCTGATTATGAAAGGGAAAGCCAAGCTTGAAAGACTCAGACTTATCAAATAATAATAGTGTACTGAAAAGCCACTTTTAATGGCCAATACAATCCCTGGAATTCTTTCTGCCCAAGAAAAAAAGGAAATCAACTTCATCAGACCACTTGTCCATAGAGCCCTTCGTATTTTTTCAAAATCTAAATTGAATTGAAAACTGAAGGAAATAAAATCTATTTGCCTTGAAAACGGGTATCAATAGGATGCTGTTTCTAAAGTTTTACAAAAAGATTACTGACTTTTTTAGCCGAAAAAACGTGCGTCTCGGAATGTCATAAAATGCTTTTGCCTAGGTCATGTTTCTGTCCACATGGAAACACATTTAAAAAGTGTTAGTAAATTGCTTTTATTAAAATTGTTTTTACAAGTAAGAAGATCTTGCCATCCATTCGTAAGGACTGCGTACCTACCAAACAAAAATGCTCAGCAGTATATGAATTTCTTCATCGATGTGAAGCTCGATATGTAGGTTGCAATTCTCAAAGATTGGATGACAAGATCAAACAACATGTTCCAGAAAGCGTATGCCTAGCATAAATGTCTTCTAGAGAACAGCCATCTCACACTTGCAGAGCAAAAATGACTGCCAAAGCACATATGATTCTGCTATAGGACAACATTTACTAGAATATTCAGAATGCGCCACAATGTATAATAGAATTTTCTGATAATTTGCACAGCTAGACCATCCATTCATCTAAGTGTTTTAGAGTCTGTCCACATTAAAACACGAAAACCAGTACTCTGTAGGGAGAAAGAGTTCTTTTTTTCATTTGGACTCTTCCAATAATATTTTTTTTCTTCATTCTCTCATTGTCTTGCGTTTCTTGTTTGTGATTACTTTCTATCCATGCTTCTTATATAAGAGGTTCCTATGTACATATTCTTTTCTTTCTGACGATTCATTCTATCAAGATTGTCATACGAAAAGAAGCTTTGGGGTATGTTGCTGGCTCAATGCTGTAAGTTTTCAAGGCGATTTTGTACCACCAGAAAATTGTTTAGGCACCAAGATATTGTTTATATTAGAGGTGAGTAATGATGTCATGGTTTGCCGAATGCATCAATACGCAGCTCTGCACTTAGAAGTAAAGTGATGAGACTCGATGTTTGAGTGATCGACGTGTGATCTTACTGTGTCAGTGCCAGCCAGTAATGTGTGTTGAGTCAAAACTGAACGTGATGTGTTAAACGTTGAAGCTAACTGTTTGGAGTGCTGAGTCCATTTATTTCTTAAGAGGTTAATTTGGAATGTAATGATTTGCTAAATGCGTCACTACAAAACCGTTTGGAAATGGTATGCTGATAGGGAGCGGAAAAGTGCGTTAAAAAAATTCACATGCAGCTATGCTTTCTAATGGCTCCTCTAATTGGCAACAGTTTGGTCATATGGGCGAGGGAAAGATGGAGCTCTACATTTCTATTGTTAACTGTATCAGAGCATTTGGCCAAACACAAGCAGCATCTTCCAAAGGTGGTGTCGTCTACAAGATTCTCCTCAAGATACTTATTTTTGATCCTTTTCCTCCATGGGGAAAGTAAGCACATGGATTTCAAACAACATTTTGTTGGAGATGCAGTATTTTCGGAAGGGGAAAAATGCATGTACTGTGCAGGTAATGACATTATTAAAGGCATCCCGACTAAGGTATTGATATTACGAGCCACCTATTGCATCATGTAGACTCAGGCTAATTTTACAAGATTCCAACAGTTATTAAGGACAGCTACAGCTGATGTACATGCGAATTCTTATTTATTTCGTTCAGACACATGTTAAAATATTTTAGCCAGCATCATTAAATAAAGACCTTCAGCCTGAATCGAATATATATCCACGTCGTTATGTTTCCTTAGGGCCTGGGCACTCTAGCAAGTGGAACATGACTACACATTGACAACCTTACTTTCTATTGTCTTCCAAGAACGACCTTGCAAGATTTGGTCTATCCTTTAAAGGTTTCATTGTCCTGCTTTGGAGCAAGACTAAGTCATGGGAATGGAAACCTCACTTAATTATTACTTATCTTTGTCAAAGTGGGAAAACTTGTCTCGATCGTCGGGTTTGATGAAAATAATCCCATAACATTTTGATGCAAGTACGCTTGGGCTTTTAGTGTGAAATTAGTGCTACTTGGTAAACACCATTCATCACAAATTGTATGTAGAGCTCCATGCTGTTCATCAACAGACATTGTTGCTGAGGCTTTATGGCCAAGGGGACCAGAGGCTGTAGAGGAGTTTGTCGGATTTGTCGGAAAATTTCCAGCATATTCGTCCTTTTTGTATCTCTAAAGGAATACTGTCTGTTTTTTTATTTCATTCTATCTGTGTAACCTCCTCTTCTCACGCTTTTTATGTTTACAGCACTACATAAACAACTATGTCTAAATGGACAAAAATATGAGAGTATCACTTTGATTAGTAGACTAGGTAACAAAATAAAGAAAATGTCGTAGAAAATGTAGATATTGGGTGCCACGTACTCCGGAACGACTATAACAAACTTTACAATTTTAAATATCCCTTATTCGTATGAGCCCTTGAAGCCTGAAAACGTTTGGAGACACTCTTTAGTTTTCCATATTTTGTACCAGATTCTAGTTTAAATAGGCTTCTTTTCTTACGACACATGTATTTTATTGGCATTAAAATGGCAGAGCTACATTATTTTTACTCGACGGGCAACATGATTGAAACTTGGATCTGGGGTTCCCAAATCTGATCTTGAATCGAAAGCTACGCATAGATACAGAAGGCTTTTTATGCTTAAATTCTACCTTATAAGAGCTAAACAATACGTTAGTATATACCAATACACTTGGCTAATTTCAGTCCAAAGGTTACAAGATGTTTTAGCATATAGAATTGGAAAAACACCAAAGATGACTCTTGAAAAAGGAAATATAAGTTTGAGCGTTGCAGTAGGAGAATCTAAGAATGGACATCTGTCATGGAAAGGGAGAAGAAAGAACTGAAAATGCTGTTTCAAAAAGAGAATCCACAATGCCTTTACATCTGGCCATTTGATCAGGTTTGCAACCACGTCATTATGGAGGCATGTAGTTCATCTATTTGGGCAATGTCATTGTTTTATATTCTAGAGAAACTGAACAGGTTACTTTCTCAAATCGAGATTGAGGGTATCTACAAGAAAAAGAGGAGCAAAAATTAGCCAATTTTACGCCAATGCATAGACCCCAAGATACATGCATAGATTTTGATGACAAGATGATGGCATCATTTAAATGTCTTCTTTGTAAAGGACGGCAAATTATTCCATTGCTTTTTAGACACTCTGGAGGACTGCCAGTCAGCAGTTTATAGCAATGAACCTGTCACTGATGCAAAGGACTAGAAGATAAACTTACCTTATTTTAGACTGTACTGACCATGCGTGTCTTTTGCCAAATTTTGTTAATTACAGATAAGACTTTCTTATGCCTTTTCAACTGATTCACACAGCGAATCCAAAGAAAACTTCACAACAATTTTGGTCAGTTTATGGAAGTTCCGAAACTGTTCTGCATGGAGAAGGGACTAGAAGAGAAAGATTTTTTGATAAAAGGAAGTGGGCAGTCGATGCCAGAAGTAAGCTTTCGACCATGCCACTCATCGTATCATGGTAGAGAAGTAAAAATGGGAAAGTTTCATGTTGTAGTTGGCACATTTGTTTCGTATATAAATGAGCGCATTTTGATGTATTGGCAAATCTTGTAGATTTGTCTTGGTTAATTGAGAAATCTTTGATGGTGAGAAGGATTTACCAAGGATTTCTTTACGAATGTGATAAACAAATACGAAAGCCTTGATTTACAAAACTCAAGCATTAGGAATGTTCGTTCATTCAAATTCATCTTGGTCTGAAGGAGCTTTCTCGACGTAAAGCCTCAGCTACATCAAATGCAGCCAAAGGATCAAGAGAGCTTCTTCATGGATATAAAAGTATTGAAGAAATTCTACCTACAGTCAGCTTATCCAAACATTTCTATTATAACACATTTCTGTTGTGCCAAATTACACTTGCAATTAGATCGACAGATAGTGAACGAACATAGTTAAATCTCAAGCTACAAAAAGACAAGTTGCACTGTACAATGATTGAAGTAGATGTAGATCCTTGATCCTATTGAATGCTGAAAAGAACTTGATTCCAAAAGTTCACCACAAAAACACAATAGGCATATTTGCGAGCACTATCTTGCCAAAAAGGTGAAAAGGTAGATTGTTAGGATCAAATAGTAGCATTATCTTTCAATTCATTTTGTTAGACACACTCTGTACAGTGGATTGAGTTGTTTGTGAAAATGGCTTATGTGTAGTCAAAACACTCATTCAATTTAAATCATCGTTTATTGTTTTACTCTTCTACACGTTCACTATCATATGCTGCTTCCAATTAGCTCCAAAATCAAACGTGAGTCCCAAAGTTTTGTCGGAAATTTTTTTTCCTTGCCCCCCCCCCCCCCTCCGCCTTAAACAGGAGGCTCGCGACGTCTCTGATGATTAATCAGCATTTTCTTTTTACAATAAGCTTCCTCAGTTTAAAACCTGTTTCCTGTAATCTTGAAATATTTACCTAAGGATAATGTATTGTTATCATTGTATTACGTGATGATTAGCGATGTTAAAACAGTTGCATACATATCTTATGATCGACGGATAACTAGTATGTACACACTAGCTGGTCACGAGGAAAAGAGGGCTCTCATTTCTATTACATACGTTGATCAGAGACATGAACGTAAATTAGCAACCATGTAATGATGAAGAAATAGTAAGGAGACATTTGTGGTAAATTTCAATCTATCATGGCTACAAACCATGCTTTTAAAATCTGGGCTGCTAATGCTTACAATATTTATCTGTCTTCTAATGTTTCACATGGATACCAAGTTGTTGAATGTGGTGTCCTCTCTTTTTGTAGGACCTTCCGATTTAAATCTCTACCTGCTTTGCTCTATATTGATTTGAAGTTGTTTTACAGTTTTTTATGTGCGCCTAATGGAATAGTGAATGTATGTGACAATTGAGATTTTCATTCAAAAGAAAGGAAAGTTGCACCTTAGGTATTTTGTGTAGTAACACAGGTGAATAACCCACTTTTACCTAGAAAGTATTATTCTAAGGTGTTAAAGTAAAGTGTACGCGTGACGTGCGTAAAAAGTAACTTTTGTCGCGAGCAAACATGATGTGATGGTTTTGCAATCTGATAAATATAATGCTAAGGATGGACCAATGACCGTTGACATTAACCAAGTGACAGAAAAACAGTGAAAAGAAAAATGGCAGACGAAAGCAAGGAGTGTCCGAATAAAAGATCTCTAAAATGGTAGAAGTAATTAGAAATTAAGTAAGTTTATATCGAAACGAGATAACTCTATAAATGTAGATAAATTGATCAGCTATTTTTACGAAATAACGGTGTTGGCATTGCTTGCATGGTAGCGTGTCTCAGGAGTTCAGGCGCACTTCCTTATTGAACTACAACTATGCTTTTCGATGCCTAGAACTGCAGAGGCTTTGCTGTATCCTTTGTTAAAGATGTCAGGGGATGAACGTGAGTCTAAGCTCTTTAAATAAAAAGTCTGAATGAAAGGTCGTGCACTTAAACCACTCTTCTATGTAAGGCATAAAAAAGAATAGAAACTGTAGATTACCAAAAGATGATTTAACTTTAAAAAGAAATACTATTTGAGAAAAACGTGTTGTTTACTCTCAAATTGGTCTATGGACGTTTGCTGGAAAAGTGTAGCTCACACTACAATATGAATCTTTTGTAGTCGAATTTGCAGGTGCATTTTTATGCCATCGGTGTCTTTTACAGAGTATTGCTATGGGAATATTTATGTTATATCGTTGCATCAACGAAACCTTCTAAAGATCAAAACAAAGGCAGAGAACTTAATACGGGGGAAATGCTTTATACTTTAGTATCTATCATTCATTTTAATGTTTTAACATTTTCAATCAAATGGTTTTGGTGCGATTTGGACATTCTGAAGGGAAACATCAAAGATTCCATGAACCATGAAAACGTGACTTGGAGCATGTTACTACGGAGTATCTGTTTTCTGTCTAATTTGATTGACAAGTTGCACTGCCTAAATAAGCGTAAAGATACTGATTATCTTACAAACAATTTAGTGTCATGTTATCCATCACTCATAGTGTCCAACAGGTCTCTACTGTCTGTAATAGCATCAAATTGTCAATTTGCATGACACGTTTACGTGCATGTTCATAAAAAAATGAACCCAAGTTTTTACTCAAAGTGTATCTATATTTACTTCTGAATACCGTCTGAAAAACGTTTGACTTTTATTTTAGAAGACCTTTTGATTTTAACAGCAATATTGCTGCAAAACGAGCCGATATGATACAACGATGCAAAGTTGACTTAAGGCAACGTCAACACAAACTAAAACATGTCATCAAAAAGTGTTTAAATTGAAATATAAACAACAAATATTAATATCAATATCAAAAACTTTATACAGAAATTATATCTAACAGAGTTCATATTCTTTTGGGTGCTCTATCGCTTTAATATGCGGATTAATGAATTACTTACGTGGGATTCATGCATGTCCAATACTAATATAATATCTTGCTGTCAAATTAATCAAGATTTCTTAAATAAAACACGTGAATCAACAACACAAATTGAACCTCAAATTGTGATATTTATTACTTTGGCCTTTTTATACATTGTCGTAATAATAGTACTTGAGTGTTTATTTTATACAGCTAGATTCATATATACAATTTATAAGGGCACTATATATCAAGATAGCAATTAACCCAAATACTAAATATATATAACTATATGCGTAAATTATTTTCCATTAAATAATGTTTATGTTCATTCAAAGAAAAGTTATATCTAATGTTTTTGCTCAACGAACATTTAGCTCGAGTACAAAACATATTGAGAGCATATATAGATGCAAAATCGTTACACTTGGATGTGCCCCTGTATGAACCATTGATATAGATTTATGACATCCTGCAAATATTTTCTAAATTATCAGAAAAAATAATGCCACTCCAAGATTTTTGTACAGCTAGTTCATGTCTGAGAAGCTTGCTGCTCATGTGCATACAACGAAAAATGTCAGAAAGATGTACTATTACTATAGCGTATCGATTTTAATGGCGTTATAGTTTAATTTTGAAAACTTCGATATATTAAGTACGTTCCAATGGCTTTTGTTTATAAAATCAATTTAATAAGTTCTTTTTCAGTCGTAAGAATTTTGCCAAAGAGTAACTGAGCGTAGTTGTGGTACTAACAACATGTATAGGACATTGAAATCATCAGCTTTGTATAATATGATCAGCGTTTTGTAAAATAAACTACTATCTTTCCATGATATAAAGCTTTTCAAAATTTGTTCAACTTTACAGTTACTTTTAGAACAAAACTTGTCATTTAGTTGTTCAAACCTAGAGTGATAATGACATTTACAAAATATGCCTGATAAAATATATTAAATGTGCTACTCAATCCTATAGTGAATAAGAATTCATCTTGTTCAGTATTACATCAATGCTAGACAAAATGGTTCTTTGTATCTACAAAGAGAGATTTTTGTCTTTAGATCTATGTTTTTTATTCGAAAAGTAAAAACTACTTACCACCTTGAATGCTGTGAACGAAAACACACCAACAGGTGAGTCCTATTAATGCCGCTTAACTTCTGAAATTTCCGATTAAATTTACTACTAAACCTTTCAAATTATTCATGCAGAATTCGACTTGTAAATCTCAGTTGGACTGTAAGTTGTATGAAGGTACAAACAATCAAGAAATGATCGCATTTAGAATTTTGAATTTTAACAAAACGTAGACAAAATTAACTAATGACCACTTATTACTGGAACTAGAACATACCGTTTATCGTTAAAAAGGTTGATCCTTTTCCTTCAATGAATTAAACCAAGCAAAGAAACCCGAAGTAGAAGAGAGATTTAAAGTACGTCCTTGATATAAGTCTGATTTTCTTCGCAGTGCTTGACATTCACCAGAGTAAAACTAGTCACTAAGCATGTTTTGTTAGCACACTTGGTTCCTTTGTCAAGGTTGAATCAACGTGCTTATATACTCAACAGCAGGATACTTTGACAACTCCTTGACAATGATCAAGAATAAAAGGAGCTTATATTGATATCGAGACAGCAAAATTAAACAAGATAGCTGCTAACGATAACTGATTACTTATTGGACCTTGTTATTTCAGCTTTACGTTACAATTGTATCAGCAAAATAATTTCCTATTGCATTCATGCTATTACGGTCGAAATTTTAACAGGTATAACTGAACAGGTAAATGTTGACTTGAAAAAAATGAAATATCTTACACCGTGCCAGGGTGCTCACTCCTAACAAGTATTTTAAAGGATTTGGCGTCCATTCAACAAATGTTTGATGATATTTAATAGGCAAAAAACTGTCAAAAGTACTTACCAGATGTCAGTACGCTTGTTGAAGAGAGCAATATCAAGCGAAAGATGTCGTAATGCAGAAAAAGATCAAAAACGTTAATTTTGCTAGAGGAAGGCTGATAACGATGAAAAACATTTGTAGTACTATCCTTCCAATCAAACACGGCTTCAAGGAGTTTAATTAAGAAAATTGACAAGAAACTGTCATACATATTCGTGCATATTTACCATAAATAAACAGCAAGAGGATGATTTTATTTCATCAGAGGAAAGAGATTTAAGACAGTACAGTACTTTACGTGTAGACGTAATCCACATTAGAGAGGAATTTCCTGCAACTATCTCCTAGGTTACTATCCTTCAACAACAAAATTCTTTTCTAGTAATAACAAACTCAAAATAAAGGTCGTAATTTGTCACAAGATGTTTTTACTTCTCATTAGTGTTTCATTTTTAATAGAAGACCTGAATCACTTCCCAAGATTCTAAAACCCAAAGTTTTTATAGGGCTCCTCTGCTTATTGGTTATCATTATTCCTCTTTCATATCACCAAATGGGTTCATTCCCTTCAAAATCCAGCTAGGAAAATAATCTGCACTTTTGTGCAAAATATAATTCCTTAGGTTATTTATACAGTTAAGTTTTTACCTTAAAATGATGGTGCCTCTGACCTTCAAATCTGAATTATTGTTTGCTATGTGCGTTTGGATTTTCCTACAATTACAGTACAGCCTCGATTATCAAAATGTTGGTTATTTATATCCATCTTGACAGATATGCTATTTTGTTAAAGAAAGAGTTCTCTGTTATCCAAAAGTTAAAAGTATATGTCTCACGGGGACGGATCCAGGCTGAAATTCGAGTAGACCCTGAGAGGGTTTGCCCTCCCAGATTGGTCGAAACCACGCCTTACCAACCTTAACCACGCATATTTTGCATGACCACTTCTTTTTAAAACATGACCATTTAAAACTAGAGAAAGTAATATAGCATTTAGTTAGATATAAGAGCATAATTGAAAAATTAAGAAAAACTAGCAAAAAGTTAAAAACTGTCTCTTATAGTATATATACAGTAATTAAGAGCTTCCATTTGCTCCTATACTCCTGTTTTGACATTATTACCCAGCTACTAAGCAGGGAAAAATAATTAAACTTAGATGTGTTAATTAGGAAATTTACAACTAAAGAATCTGCAATTTAATTGCAATAGTTTTGCTCTCTTCCAAATTTCCGTGACAGCATAGCGTTTCTTCGAATTTAGTTCTTATCTGATTGGAATTTGACAAGGAGTTAGATACTGTTTCTATTATATTCTGGAGTAAGTGATCAAAGTTATGTTCAAGATCAAAGTCAACCCAGTCGATGGTTGCTGCTCCATATCAATAGGCAAATTGAGTAGGGTTCATCAATAAGCCAAACGAGAATTTCTTTATTTGCAAACATTACTTTTAGAAATCAAAAAGGAATTAACATAACTTGCTGCACCATTAGTTTCCACTGGTGTGACTGTGAGTTATAAAATCAGTATTAGTTTGTCTTCAAGGAAACTTGTCATTTTCCAAACTTCTAAAAACTTCTATGGACACTGAGAAATGCCTCTTTAAATCCCCACCACAACAACTTGAATACGCAAGAAACCTTCCTTTAACTACGGAACCCTCCAAACTTTCCTGGGCTTCTCTTGTCTTTGACCCCCTGGCATAACACCCTGGATCTGCCCCGGTCTCGCCTTCTAAGCACGTTGACTTAAAAGATAAATTTTAATAGGAAGATATTAAATAAAGAAAATATAATTAAAAACAATTCCAAAGCATCGGTTTTGAGAAATGTATTCTTGTGATATGCCGTAGAAAAATAAAATTACGCTTAAATTTGGTAATGTTTGGGTGAACAGATATAACGCATAAATTAATTCCTTTTTAAAATCCTTTGGCTGGTAATAAAAGTATTGCGACAGTTTCGATCACTATCCTTCAGGTTTTTACAATTCCACCGGGCAGAGCGGACAATTTAATCTTTTATTGTTCAGTTAATCAAAGATATGCCGTATAAAAAGAAGCCCCATTTACTATTGTAGTAGTTTAAGAGATCGAAATATTCTCTTTGACATTCTCTTTTTTTTAAAAAACACTTTCATATAAAAGAAACATCAAAGAGCAAACAAAAAAGCTAATGAATTCTTTATTCATAATCTGCTCTTCATCTCCGCATCTACAGATATAAACTACATTTGTATTAGATTATCTAGGCAAAGAGACCGTTTTGATAAAAGACCCATAGCATTGTTAATCAACTATGACGTGTTTACATTCTGCAAATGAAGCAGAACAGAGGGGAGATATAGTAAAAATGTTATTCACTTTTTGGTAAATGCAAAACACTTTGCACATTTTGATTCCTTGGTATTTGTGGATGAATCTACACAAGGTGTTTAACAGAGCTTGCCATCGTCATAAAAATGTAGTTTATGGACCTTTTTTTGTCGGTGAAAGCCTAAACTGTAGTACTGTCTGTGGTTATGCTTATAAAATAGTTCCATTTTAACGACATAAAAGACCTATTACTTATAAGATACTACAAACGCATAGTTGTAGCTTGTATAGTCAAGTAAGTAGGTATTAATAAGTTGTAGATCAGCATTATGGTACAAGATAGAAATTATGTTAGTATGTTCCTTGCTATTGCTAGTAAAATTAATTTGATTTTGATAGCTCGAAGTATTTTACGTACTCACTTTGTAATTTCAATTCAATTAATTATAGTGTTTCGTGTATAGCAATACTGAAACAATCTGCATGAGCAGTATCTATTTACGAAAATGTTCAGTGCAAATTTAAGCTCTATACAAAGCATCTATTTTTATTTGTTTCTGGTTATTGATTGTCTAATAAGCATTCCGGCTAATAAATGGGACATCCTTATAAGTGAAATAGCCACTTCTTCCTACAGATCTTGTGAAAGGTCCTTACTTAACGGGAATAACAAGTATTGGACTTTGTAAATTAGAACATCAAAGCTTCCGTGTACAAACATAGATATCAACTCTTCCCCCTACATTTGTATCCGTGCATCATCTATACATGAAATATATCAACAACTAAAACAATTTTATAAGCCACTATAACGACAAGGACAAAAATTTCTTTAGTATTCCTCACTAGTTGTCGCTCAAGGACCAACAGTGATCTTAGTGGGTTCTCAGTAAGGTCCCTGCAAATTCTGCTCAATAGGTGTCAGATTTATCGTCAATATTTGTCACACATAATCTACATTGTTGAGGGACATGTTCTTCCTTGTTTCTCGTTAAGTAGTCCATTACATTATCTACTCCGCAAAATAAGAATGCATGTTAACAAGAAACATATTCTTTCCGTCATTGTTTAAGCTTAGAAGAAAACGGACTTTCTGATTCCCTTGGCATATTATCCTTCGTGCTGGAAACAGGCGCACATGTGTAATTATGAACAGAAACAATTCATGTCTCTTCAATTACAATCCCATAAAGCGGAAAAGACCAGCAATAATCCTATGCTTTCCTGGAAGCCTTGAGCTTCTGTATTAAACCATTTTTGGCCAAAGTAAATTGACATGTAACTTCTCACTTGTGCTATCCTTTGTCTCGTTCTCTACTCTTGAATACCTTGATCACTCTAGAGACGTTAAAATCTTTATTGATGCCTCTTGAATTGTTCTTGTCCCCACAGAACATACAGTATTTATTACATGGATTTAGTACCATAGTTACGCCTCAAATTCAGTTCAATTCGTTATATTCTACTTCGTTTACGCCTGATTGTTGATAATTTTATGGCTTAGCTCCACTGTTATGGACTTTCTTGCTTGGAAATACGGGACATTGCTCTTCCTGCGTCCAAACCTCAAAACGGCACAGTCTTCGTTGTCAACTGCATTTCAACTTTTTTGCAAACTTTGCCCTGAACATCTTGCTACATTCATGTTTGAAAAATGGTTCGATAACACAAAACTTCAAAATGTTCATAAAAATCTCAGGTGTAATGAATCCTCATTTAAATGTTTTCTTTGTTCAGTACTAATCAGCTTATAAACGTCTTGAAAAAGACATAAAAGAAACTAAATAAATTCCTCTTTTCTCTGTAAAGCATTTTCAAAATTTAACAACAAATCTGCTTGGCATGGACCTGTCGATAAGGAATACAATTTTAAATTTTAAAAAGTACAATTTATCGAGAAATTGGTCAGATTTTCATGTATTCTTTTCATACATAAAAATTCTCTGGTGTTGAACGTACGGAGTGAACACTTTCGTTCAATTTAATATCGTTCTCGAAGCAAAGTGCACAGACGAATTGGTGTGGAACTTGATCGTTTGTAAATCCAACCAGGTAGAAAAAATTGCTATAATTTGTATGTATTCTTGTCAAGAGCTAACATGACGTTAACTTGCAAATTTTAACGAGCACGAAATACACAGCGAGGAAGGATAAAATATGCCGACAAACCATGTTTCTTTTGTGTTGCTATGGTTAATAATAATATTGATTAATTCTAAGCAAATAGTGCTAGGTTTTATTTTCTTGTTGACAGCTGATTAACTCTTTGCTTTTCGAAGATAACAGTAAGAATTTCAGTTTTAACGTAACTGATTAATACAGCATAAGAATCAGCAATCTTTGTCTATTTCCGAATTTTAACCCAAGATACGCGGAAACGTCTATAGTACAAGAAAGTTTTACGCAAAAAACAAACTACTACTTTTGTTTTCTGTCTTGCTGAAATGTTACACGATTTTAATTTTGTGCCACATTTGCAACACAAAATGTCATATAGAACTAGTCCCATAGTGATAGATTGATACTATCATATCTGTGAGGTCCATTTCTACATTTACAAAAATGTAGTGCTATTGGACTAATATATAAATAATAAAATAGAAAAATTTATATCGCCCTTTTGAATAAGATGACGTTCGGTCCGCGACTTTTGGACCTACAAAGCCTTAGTCAAGCAATAGAATAACTATCTAGAGGAATTAACAAATGAATAAGAAATATCTTACTTCACCATCAGTTACAAAAGGACAGAATTCGTCGGCAAAATTTTGCCTAGTTTGAGAAAGGTTTGAGATTCGTACATCAAGGAACAATAGGGTGTCGTTTTCAATATAGATTGGTTATTCTATTTAAAAGATATTGCAAGAGGTCTCAATAGAAAATCCAACTGCTAATACTGGCCACCGTATATGACAATTATTAAATGCTAAATGAGAAATGTTTCTCTGTCGTAAACATGAGTATATGCGGAAGCCTAACAAGTGTACTGTCTACATAGTTATGACCAATAAATACGTTTCCTGTGAAAATCCAAGTTTCAATTAGTCTTCTAAGTAAAGGAAACCTTGCAGTGTGTTCCTGGCATAATATCCTTTTGTTCAAAAATATTTGCATAGAGGCGTTAAATATTTGCAACCTCTCCTGTATGGCAGGTCGAGGGTAAAACTTCCAAATGGACTCTTTTCAATACTTTAAGGTCTTCGGTTCACCTGTCGCAGCTTACAAGCAATGTTGTTAATTTGCCCACACAAAGACGTTTTCCTTGACAGTGAATATCCATTACGTTCGCCTAATTCCCCATCCATCCATTCATCAATCCATCTATCTATCTATCTATCTATCTATCTA
>JANTCA010016554.1:2696-25243 GCA_024741275.1 Chironex yamaguchii | reverse complement strand
AATAATTATATAGTAGCAATAAGCTTCTCATTCTCGACTGGTCCAACTACGATCATTCATGCGATATGAAATAATAATATAGTACCAATGAGCTTATCGTTCACAACTGGTCCAACTATGATCATTCATGCGATATGTAGTAATAATATTGGACCAATAAGCTTATCATTCTCGACTGCTCCAACTACGATCATTCATGCGATATGAAATAATTATATAGTAGCAATAAGCTTCTCATTCTCGACTGGTCCAACTACGATCATTCATGCGATATGAAATAATAATATAGTACCAATGAGCTTATCGTTCACAACTGGTCCAACTACGGTCATTCATGCAATATGTAATAATAATATAGTAGCAATAAGCTTGTCAATCTCGACTGGTCCGACTACGATCATTCATGCGATATGTAGTAATAATATTGGACCAATAAGCTTATCATTCTCGACTGGTCCAACTACGATCATTCATGCGATATGAAATAATTATATAGTAGCTATAAGCTTCTCATTCTCGACTGGTCCAACTACGATCATTCATAGAATATGTGATAATAATATAGTACCAATAAGCTTATCATTCTCGACTGGTCCAGCTACGATCATTCATGCGATATGTAATAATAATCCAATAACAATAAGCTTATCATTCTCGACTGGTCCAACTACGATCATTCATGCAATAAACCTTACAAACATTATGCGTTGAGAAGTAGAATCATTTGCTAAGGACAGCTTACATAGAAACTGAAAAGTATAATCCTTAAGCAATGGCAGTGACAATTATGGAGTCGTTACCTATACAGTTCAACAAACGAAAGCCATAGTTACGAGGAATGCATAGCTTTAAATAGTCCAAAATCTGTCACCTTTCTGGTAAATGTAACATATATATGATGGTCTGGCGTGCTCTTCTATGAGAGGAAAGCCTGATGCGTAAAAGGGATTATTTTCTGCAGTCGATAGATCAAATTGCGACTGAAAATTTTCTAGCTATTCCACTTTGCTTCGGAATCTTGATTGAGGCAATTTTGATATTATGTTGTAATCGCGTGACAGCAGGTTTTCTGAAAGGTTGCTTGTGTTGTTGCCCTACGAGGTAGACGGACGTAAACCGTCAGGTACTTGTTATTGAACGAAACGTGTCTTTGTAATGCAAGCGAAGCCAGTATACTGTTCCTTGGCCGCTTCTTATTTGAACGTGAAACAGTTGCTGTTGTTGTTGTCATGGCCTCCAAAATGCCAACAATTCTACTGCTTCAACGCGGTTTTTCCAAATGTCTTTGATTGTTAGGTGGGTTAGGTATAGTGGGCATTTGATGAGGTGTGGGAAGTCGTGTTGAGTTCCACTGCATTTAGGATAACGACTGTTGACTGGAGGGTCCAATCATAACTTTACTTCTGGTTTTTACGCAAGACAACCCTGTCCACGTCTATATGGAAATAGTGCAAAGGGTTATATATGGATACATTCCAAGCACAAAAACACATACTGCAATTACTGAATGTACACCAGTAGACATACATCCGTTAACAAGACCGAGGACGATCTAACTTATCAACTTTCCACCTTCCCTATTAAGCTTTTAAGCTCAGTAAGAAAGACATCAAATTGGCTATCGCGAGAGCCGGGTTCGATGTATCGACGGTCATGATCATAACTTTACTTGCTTTTTTGCACAAGACTACCCTGTCGATGTCCATATGGAAATAACAGTTTGGAGTTCAGTCTGAAGAGGCAGAAATGAGTACGACGGCAGAAGCTGGAACAAAGTTTAGAGAGGGCAATTTTGGCTCTTCGGTTAAGCTGTTTTCGAAGGGATGGAGCGGTTGCCTTTAATAAAATAGTGCAAATGGAGTGCCTTGCCAAGGGCAGGTGACTTTTTATTAAGGGTGTCTCAATTCTTCAATATCTTCAGTGCTGCATAGTATGGTATATGCCTCTTCTAGCGAAAATTGCAGATTCTGTGAAGACAGCCTATATAGAAACGCTTCTAGTTAACTAATAGGTCTTTCGTATGAAGTCTATGCCTCGTAGCCGTACTGCAGTCAAATACAATAGGCTAGTACTAAGCTGTATAGAGTGCTTCTTACAGAGACAGTTAGTCAGACGATCAAATCAATGTGGACCTTGAACAGTTGTTTAGTAAGTCCAACATAAGGAACGGTTAGATTTTGTAACAATTTCAAGGTAGCAGAAGTATGCTATAGATTCTAGCTTAGTGTTATCAATCGTGACGTCCGAGCCATGATGTTTGTCTTTACAAAACAGCTGAAAAAATACCATCATCGTGTTTACGCTGAAAGTAAAATCGGTTGACCTTTCAGCAACAGCAAACATGTCAACCATCACTTAAATAAGCTATGCTTGGAGAAGGTCAGCAAACAAAACGTCGAGAAATATCGTTCCCGTTGCCTTGGCACGAACCGAGAAGCGTTTGAGGTTGAAAGCTCCAACAACCTTCTCTTAGTTGAAGACGAGCTCCATAATCTAGGTCATGAAACACGTATTGCGATTTCAACTGTTTATAAACTACGATCATTCCCAGACGGATGGATAGGTAGTGTCTTCGACAGTGATCAATTCTCAAAGCTATTCCTCATAACCAATGGAGTCAAACAAGGCTGTATACTAGCCCCAACGTTGTTTGGCGTCGTCACTGCCTTTATGTTATAAGATGCATGCGTTAATAGAGAACACTATATTTTGGCGTTTTCTTGACAAAGGTCTTGCAATTTCACTAATTTTATTAAGGGGATGTTTTCCTACAGTTACGAAGGTCATCTATAAGGATGCAAGATGTTTCCGTCAACTGAAAAGTGCGTGCCGCTTACGACGAATAGACGTATAGTACTTTACACAAATTCGTGCTCAAGCATCTGCAAGTACGTAGTCCTTACGTTCCTAAGGTTGATGGAAGAAAACAAGGAACATTCATTGCATACGTTGTGGCAGCATGCGCCATCAAGCTCTGCGATGGTGGCTGTGTACCTTTTCCCCAACCAATGCGACTGCTATATTACAACATCTGCTAAATAGCCAATCCTGTGCCCATGGGTACGATGATGCATTTCTTACAGCTGTTGCAAAAGTTTGGTCCACATTCCATCTTAGTGTATTGGAGGCGGTTAATATCAGCGAGTTTGGAACTATTCTTTTAAGTAGAATGAATTGGTTTTCGGCCCGTCGCCAACTCTCTTACACAGCTCTTTTTCTGTGCATTTATTTCTTAATAAATTGCTCTCTGTTGTCCTTGCCCAATCGTAGTTGATTTTCTTGTTATTTCTTAATTTGTTATCCTTACCTACACTACAAGTTCAGTAATTTTGTCCGTTACGGTATTGTGACAAATTTATGTGTCAGACTAAAAGATCCTAGTCGATTTCATTACTTACAACAATTACTTATTTGTAACAAGTATTACTTCACTAAAATTTCTAGCACTTCCTTATGGCGAATAAAACTATGAAAGACTCATAAATTCACCATACCTTGACATTTCTATAATATTCTTAACAAAATATCCATCACAAAATTCTCATGACGATAATTTTGAAATTACCTTGACATTTCTATAATATTCTTAACAAAATATCCATCACAAAATTCTCATGACGATAATTTTGAAATTACTAATAAATTGACAACTAGGCGCATAATTTTCAGAGACAGAGAAACCTCTATTTTGTATTAGTCGTCATTGTTATTTGTAAGCCTATCATTGGGACATTTTATGTCTCAAAAGCACTGTTGATATTCACAACAACTATCACTGTACCGTGGTATATAGTGACATCTTGTACGTGGGTAAATCAAAGCGCCTCGTTTAGCACTTTGGCGACATACATCACCATCACGATACAGCTGTAGTATCACATTTCAGCCACAACAAGAACGACATCACCACCGATCTCAAGAGCACTGTCGTTCGTCACACCACGAGAGACCACTAGGACAGACTCACAACGGAGAAACCACTTACCTGCACTTTGAGAGCTCTTTACTCTCACAAGCTTAACTTGGACTTTGAATCCCACTGAAAAACATTTCGCATTTCTTAATTTTTGCAGTCCTGTTTGTATTTCAATCATTTCAAAGGTTAATTTTAATGTTGTGTTCAGTACAATTTCTTTCCATTACTCACAGATCTAGGTAGAGATTTTTCCTCGGACACATCAACATATTTAGAAAGGCAAGCAAATTTACACTGGTTAGTTATTATCATAATGCCGTAGTCATATTAGTCTATCAGCCGAACGTACTTTATGATTTATCGAATTATAACACTTTTCTCTTCTGTGACAGGACGTATGCAATTTGCTAGCAAAGCCTGACCTCAAAGACCCAGGATGTCAGTACAATGCAGATTTCAGCAAACAAACTTGTTCTTGTCTCAAAACCATCTGCAAAAGAAACTTGCCTAACTGTCCTTCAGGTATTTTTTCTAACATTTCAAATAATATTAATGTCTAACCCAGGGACGGATCCAGAGCAAGTCTAAAGGGTTGATAATTGGGGACCTGATAAATTTGAGAAACTAGTAATGGGGGTACGTTGAATACAATCATTTTCGATCCTAAATACTGACATAATGCTCATTATTCATGTCTAAGCAGACTTCGAAGACAATTGTTATAAAGCAATGATAATAAAGTCTGATTGGAGGTTTCTAATTAAAGAGTGTAAAATTTCCAACAAGGGGCCCGACCTGTTTCACGTCGGCGAGTGGGGACAACTGACTCCAGTTGCCGTCTGCTAAATCCGTAACTGGTTTAATGGGACGTCTTCCCAAACCAACGGAATTGCCCTTGCATAAAAACAATATATTGAAGAAACTTGCCAAACTGTCTTTCAGAGATGATATGAAATTAAAGCACAAAAAGTCTTGTTGTAGGGCCTATTTATAGGTGAGCTCAAAACTAAGTCAGTCTGAACTAGCGGGTGGTATGATTTGATTATGAAACTAGCAAGTATCGGAGCTGAAAGGTTCTAAATGTATAGTAGCAAGGTCAATCAGATGCTGTTAGCCCATGATAAGTAACCAAAGAGGGGGAGAGCATTGCTAATTGCTGCTAAATTTTGTAGGACTCTGTCCAATATTTAAACTAGAGTGGATTTACAGGCCATTAGGGAGGCGCTAAATAGATTGCATAAGCCATACATGACTGCAGAGGAAAACATCGAACTTGTGCTCTTGTTTGTGAGACCACTTTTCACAAATTTATTACCATTTCGTTTTATAAGCAGAGCATAAGTTACTGCTATCTGCACAGACGTCACTTCGGCCAAAGTTAACGTCTTCCTTGTAATTAACATATTCATTAAAGTTTCTACCATTAGTTAACAAACAGTGAGTGTGGCACAAAATTATGTACATATTTTTAAAGCAGAGCCACAAGGAAGAGAGTCAAAGCCTGCGAACTGAAATACAATTTTTCACAGCTCACATCAAATGAAGGTTAATCCAACTTGATTGAACTTCTGTTTTGCATCGATCCTGCAGATAAAAATATTAATTTGTCAAAACAATCCACACTAGCAGTTTTTAGTTCTGTAAAGCCACTCTTACATGTAAACTTTGTCAAATTCGATTGTTGAAATCAAAAGCTGAATAGTCCCGTCACAGTTTTGAATTCGACTTTTCAAAAATCAGACGTCTTCTTTTCCATTCAACTAAGTTAAATGGCAATTGAATGAAAATTTCTTCTCGCTGACAAACTGCGTCATGAAAAGTTATTTTAAACAGGGTGATCGTATGTAATAGCACGACTGTTACCGAATTTGACAAAATTTGACTGTGTCCAAAGTCTTTCGATTGACAAGGCTAAATTCGACAAAATTAGCCTGTGTCCAAAGTCTTTCGATTGACAAGGCTAAATTCGACAAAATTGGACTGTGTCCAAAGTTTTTCGATCGACAAGGATTAATTCGACAAAATTTGACGTGTCCAAAGTCTTTCGATTGACAAGGCCAAATTCTACAAAACTGGACTGTTTCCAAAGTCTTTCGATTGACAAGGCTAAATTCGACAAAATTTGACTGTGTCCAAAGTTTTTCGATCGACAAGGATTAATTCGACAAAATTTGACTGTGTCCAAGTCTTTCGATTGACAAGGCCAAATTCTACAAAACTGGACTGTGTCCAAAGTCTTTCGATTGACAAGGCCAAATTCGACAAAATTGGATTGTGTCCAAAGTCTTTCGATCGACAAGGATTAATTCGACAAAATTTGACTGTGTCCAAAGTCTTTCGATTGACAAGGCTAAATTCGACAAAACTGGACTGTGTCCAAAGTCTTTCGATTGACAAGGCTAAATTCGACAAAATTTAACTGTGTCCAAGTCTTTCGATTGACAAGGCCAAACTCGAAACAGAGTAAAATTGAGTTTATCACTTTTTTTCAAAAGCGCCGACAAACTTTGACGTCACCTAAAGCGTTGCTATGAAGGAAACGGCCTAGAGTTTCGAGAAAAGAAAACAACGCAGTGGAAAATACTGTTGGTAGTTTGTATTATTTAAATATGCCAATAGTGTATCACGTCAATCTAATACTGAACAAGACCTTTCAGAGCATCTGTCCTGTTCAGATTCCATATAAATATTTCAATGTTCTCTGCAATATTTTCTTGGGCCAAGAGAGGGAGAAGATGTGCTACGTAAGTTGTACTGGTTGCTTAACTGCGGCAATTGAAATAGTTGTATCAGTGTGTGTTGACCATGCTTCAACTGCACAAGAGTAAAATTTCCAGTGATAAAGGATTAACACCTCGTAACCGCATTAAATTCTGCAGCGAAAATGGACAATTTTTGCATGTTACACGATCACTTTTCAACGTGTTGGTCCAATATCGAAAAAATTGATGGAAAAAAGTGATCGTCTAACCCGGCCTTTAAGACTAGATTTTTGTTTTGAACCACTTAGCAACGAGACTATTGGTTCCAAGGTGTTGAGTTGTCATCCAGTCGCTTCGTCTTGGCTTCCAAGCCATAGCAACCGATGATTTCAAACAGACTGATGTTCCCGCCTGTTTTTCCAGTTTTCCATAAAAGTTATTCATTGGGTCACGTTTAAAGAGACTTTTCTCTAGTGGTCTACAAAACAAGTCTAACAGGATAAGCAGATTGAAGCTAACAGGACAACATCTACTATGCATCCCCTGAATATGCCAGATCATAGTCAATAGACTATTGACTATTGACTATGGCCAGATCAAAACTCGAATAGCGTGTTGGAAGATTAAAAGAACTAATATTATAGAAGATAAGATAGCGTTAACTACTGCAATTGTTGCACTTAGGGGGTGTTCAATAATTACGTAATGCCTTGGGGGTAGATGGCTCTACACGTTTTTCGTGATTCTCCGTGACGGTAAATTAGGGGCTGGGTTGTACTTGTCCCTGTCGTCACGGTAAAAAAAGTTTTTAATGAGAAGAAAAAGCGATGATCGAAAAATTATCGTCAATTGAGAATGGCTGGAGATTTGATGCCAAAATAAGACCTGTTCCAGTTTTGTTTGCAGGTATGAAAAGTCTATTCTTAACTCTTGGATATCAAATGATCACCATGAGACATAAATTGTCGTAATGAATAATCATACTTAATATACTACGTGTCCAAATTTAATGGGAAAAGAGACACGGAGGAAAAAGAAAGCACCCCAAAGAAGATTCAGCAAGTGAAAGAGAACAGAATATCTTTCTAGAGGTTAATGAAGAAGAGATTGAAGCGAATTGATTAGTTTTTGATGAGGATGACAACAGTAGCAATAGGGATGATTCTAACTGGATCCCAAACTAAGACTATCACGAAAAAATGCCGATATCGTTCATAAAAGTGACGCCCCTGCATTAAATGATATTGATATGAAACCAGTCTGGAAAAGCAATTCACAACGACATATTTGCTGTTCATACTAGGCTGTTTTTTAAACCTTTTTTTGGTTGGCATTTACTGTTGTTGCTTTAGTTCAAAAAAATACATGGAGGAGGAATGAGTTTTCTTTACATCCAGAAGCGTCGTGGCTGGGGGCGCAGGGGGGCACGTGCCCCCCTCTAGCAATGGAATTTCGGAAAATTTCGGAAATTTATGATTCTTTCGGCTTTTGAGCAAAAATTCCAACCTTGCAGACTTTTGTCGTGCATTCCGGAAGCTGGATAATTTGAACTCTGATCACAGCTTGGCCAAAAACAATAGCTATCACTCAATTACGTGAATGCAATGCTCAGGTCACATGTTATTATGTTTCCTCTGTTATAATGTTTCCTCTGTCATCAAATTTTTGATGACGATCATCGAAAGAGACACAACGAAAAAGCTCATCCCCTGAGATTGAAGAAACGACAACATATTCCTTTCAAAGATGCTGGTACCACTCTAGCACATCCATCTGAAGTAAGAAATGTCATCACTGGTTTTCCATTATTCGTATCACTACATGTATTTCTATTTTCTTATAACAAGCTTTAGAATTTGGGTTAGGACTGAAGGTTTCTTATTAAAATATAAAAATATTAGCATATTTTGAATACCTACATTCGTTCACAAAAATTGTGAGACCACATCAATTTTTCGCCCATTCCCCCTACAAAGCAATGTTGTTGTGCGAATTGAAGAGGAAGATGAAGGTAAATGATGATTTCGAAACAACATTGCCTTGAACGGGGGAGGGGCATGAAAATTATTGTCCTTTTATTGAAATACAGAAGGATTTTCTCAGGGATCAGCGAAAAATTGTATCAGTGGAAAGGAGTCTCAATATATTTTGTGAACGATTGTAGAGTTTCTAAAGAGTTTCTCAAAGATTTTTCGACAATCTTTGCAATCACTTCCTGTGTTAACGTGAATTTTTCAATAAATTATTTTCTGAAACCTTCTAAACTTTCGAACTTACTTAATGCTATCTGATTAACATGAAACGGTAAGCTAGTCAACATAAATTGACATGTTTGTTAATTATTTTATGAAAATGAATTTGCCAATGATCGTCTTCTTCCTTTGTAGAGTTTCCTAAATCTTTTCAACTTAATTCTTTACCACATTAAAACAACTCACTCATATATTTGCTATGAGAACGTTCATTTCCCTTTTTGTTAGCATCAAAATCTTATATTTTCTTCACGTTCGTTCGTGCTCATCCACCTCCAACATGCTCACTCAAATAACAGCAAGCGCTGTATCTGCACAAGAATCATCAAATGCAAGTATAGCAGTCGAAGAACAGGAAGGAGCGACTTGTGGATCAACTACGAGCACCCAATCTCAGTTTCTGACTGAATAGGAAAATCGTCCGTCATTGGAGGATGGAAATAACCAACATTCACCCAAAGTTCATGATGTCATCAACGTTAGTGAGACGGGCCTCATCCAAAGAAGATAGATCAGCTATTGATGAAAATAGAGATGAAAATTCTAGCAGTACCAGCGAATCTCATGATGCCAGAGAAGTTGAAAGACAGGATAAAAATGATAACATAGCGGAAATGTCTGATCCTGCTTCACTCGTTAAGAAAAGGCTAGATCCGGTTCTGCGACATAATTTGATTATGAAAGGTGCAAATCAGCCGAAAGAAAAGGAAATTATCAATGGAAAGTTTCCAAGGTCTAAATTTGGGAGTAAATATAGCGCATTCAGTGACAGGTGGTATTTTGTAGCAGTTGGTGAGGAAAAGGTTCACCGAAAGTGGCTCTCATATTCTCCCAAAGAAGATGCTGCATTTTGCCACACATGTATATTTTTTGGAGGAAAAAACAAAGAAGTTGCTTTTACCCATGTTGGCTGCAGGAATTGTGAGAAGCTCATGAAAGGTTTTCCAAGCATGAAAAATCCCAGGCCCACATAGACGCAACTCTAGATTTTGCTTCTTACTGCGTTACATCCATAGATCAACAACTGTCAGCAAAGGCAGCAACATTGGAAAGGGAGAGGCACAAGAAAGTTGAACGGAGCAGAAATGTGATTAAAAGTCTTACGGATATTACTTTATTTCTTGCAAAACAAGGACTTGCATTCAGGGGGCATCAAGAGGACATGTCTGTAGAATCAGCAAACAAGGGAAATTTTATTGCAACTGCAGAGCTCATTTCCAAGTACGGTGAAGCATTGGCAAATTACCTGTCCAATGCCAAAAAGAAAAGTCTGAAAAGGAAAGAGGAAGGCAAGTCGAGAGGAAAGAAGAAGGCCAAGAGTGGAAGGGGAAATACTATTACATTCATGAGTGCAGAGTCACAAAACAAGGTAATAGATATAGTTGGAAATGATATCATGGAAATGGTATTGAATGAGATCAAATCCGCTGTGTACTTTAGTATTGGAATGGACTGTACCACCGGCATCTCCCATAAAGACCAGCTATCTATCATTATTCGCTATTTAGATGGGAATCTAGACATAATGGAACGTTTGTTGTGTTGAAAAAGTGAAAGAATCATCGGCTGAAGGCTTGTTCAACAAACTGAAGAACTGTTTTGAGAAGAAAGACATTCATTTTGATCATGCAGTTGGCCAATCCTACGATGGAGCATCTGTTATGAAAGGAAAGTACAACGGAGTAAAAACAAAAGTGCAACGTGTTGTCCCTCAGTGCTTGTTCATATAGACCTTCGACTATGTCCTGAACCTAGTGAAATCTTGAACAGAGAGTGAAATCTTGAACTCATTTACCAACTGAAAAGAAAATTTAATGTATATCATGATCACAACTTTGCAGCATTTCTCATCGAAAGTTTTACCTGACAAAAGAAAACCCCTATTCCCCCGACACATGTTCTGGTTGATGATTGTGAAGGCGTGCTTGAAGCACAACGGTAATGCTAGGGCAAATCGCTAATTACGCTGAAATCAATTCCAGGAACAGTTTTGTTAAAGGATTCACATCTTTAAACAACATTTGGACGAAAACAAGAGAGTATCATGGCTATCAGACTACGGGATTTCGATTTTTCGATCTGACCCAGTTTCGTTTACAGACAGTTGAGAGACCTGGAGAGCTCTATCAACGACTGGTTTCTTTTTTCGATGATAATCTTGAATCTGTTAAAGGCGGAATGACCCATCTCGGTTTGGTTTTCGATTTTGATTAAGAAATCACTCCGTCAATTAAGAATGTGATTGTCTTATTATGGCTTGAACGCATCTCACTCTCGCGTGCCTGGACTAGTAAAAGCAATGATATGAGCCGAATTATAAAGTAAGACGCTTGTATCAAACCAGAAGTCTCTCAGGCCATGCATGCTTTGCTCAATGAACGTCAATCCGTTGAAGAAACACGCATCATGCATGCACAAATCAAACACTGTCGTCCTCAAGCCCATTCACCAACCAATAAATATTGTGGGCTATGCCATACAGCTAATCGCCCATTCAACACTCATTATTTGCCACAATGCAGATTTCTACTAGAAGCAGATCGCAAGATTTCTACCAAAAGCAGACAAGGATTTGGAAAGTGGAAATGGATGAGGTTGACCTCTAGGGTGAATTTCCCTTGCATCAACCACAAGCTCTCTCAAATGCAACAAGCTATTCACCTCCGCATCAACACCAGAACATCTCCTCATATGCAGTGCTTCTTCAACCGTATTGATACCGGTGCTGACTCTAGTCTCATTAGTCAACGATTACCCAACTCCGTAGGAATTATGTATCAACTAACTACTCACATTGCTGTTCAAGTGGATATCACTATCACAGTGTCGAACTCCGAATCGGCTCCAACGAGATTATGTTACGTACAAAAATTATGACGGGGAAGGAGATGATTTTGATAAAGAGAAATGAGAGACTACGCCGGACGTTTAAATGTTATTCTTTTGTCTTACTATGTTTAGACAATAATTGGGACTTTCTTTCCTTATTTTGCGTAGCTTATATACAAATGTTTTTTTCACTCTCGAAATTGGATACTTTTTTAAACTGTGGACACATATGTTGCATTGCGTTTTAATACTGGTGTTGTAGCATGTACATTTGTGGGACAGAACGTTTGATAGCAGCTTATTATACTTTGTACAAGTTGTTATTACTTTATTGCAATTACGCTGGTAGTGAGCAAAGAGGAGAAGGGCCGTAAAATGCAATATCTTTGTTCTTAAGTTTTGTACCACGATAAGCCTTTCTTATCGTAGAGGCATCTATGTAAAACAGTGTATGTTACAGTTCTATGAATAACAGGAGAAAATAAAGAAGAAGGAATTGTATTTTGAATCTCACTCGATAAAAATTTTGCAAGTCACACATTTCTGTTAGTTCTGTCCTCTTAGTATCTTGAGTATCATTTTACTTCTCCATCTCTCTCTTCTGTGTTAAATCTATTGGAATATGTCTTAAAAGCAATAGTTATGAGAATAACCACCTTAGATTAAATCAGTCCTGATTAAACTAATGACAAATGATGATTTCTTGTCTTGACGATGCAATTTTTCATTCCATGTCCATTTATTTTGGCATCTATTTGTACCTTCTTTCCACTGCTTTTGCTCTAGATCGTAGTTTTTGGGTACACACCCGAGGAACAACGTCAACAGATTATGCAAAAGTACAAATGAAACAAAATCCATCGACCATGTCAAGTGCCACTCTTTGTTTCTGGGTGATCGAGTTTTCACCATCGCCCAAAGCATGCTTCCCAGTTGCCTATTCTGAGCCAAGTGATCAATATTGTGATGACTTTGGATTCAGTGTCTTACAAAATTTATCAAACAATTATAAAAGACTGTCATTCCGATTTCGAAAATCCGGCGTTACAACGGATGTCAAATTCCAGCAAGGTAAAGCATACCATGTTTGTTCTTCCTGGAGGAGTTTCAATGGGCAAGTGAAAATATATTGGGATGGAGACTTGGTGCGGTCAACTCTTAACATTGAGAAGAATCTCATGCAACGCACGGACGGCATATTGTCTATTGGTAGAAACAATAATAGAGTCCTGGCTGGAACAGCGTGGAAATGTACCGATTACTATAAACACCAGAACTTTAATGGTACTGTTTCTGGAGTTTACTTCTGGTCCGTTGCTTTAGAGGACATAGAAATTAAAGAACTATACAGCCAATGTCGCATTCCAAAGAAGGATCATTTACTTACCGATTGGAAGAAAGAGAATATATTACTATATTCTGGGGCTACGTTGAAGGAATATTGCTAGAAAACCTCATAAAAGGTGAGTAGAAATTATTTTTATGAACATGTCACATGTAATATAATAATATGACTCTCATAAAAATTTTACTGATTCACTTAGCAGAATAGCAAAGTAACGTACAAACACGGACGTTATTTCGAAACAGCTACAGAGATTTGTGATGCGTCATGTTCTGTCGATTTGAACATACGTCGCTTACATTCAATCATTTATTGGGAGAAATGTTTGCTAAACATTGCCTACAGTTACTATTTTAATACACAACGAGTAAGGCCACAATAGCCCGTGTGTGTTTGTATAAGTAAAAAGCTAAATCTTCCTCCTTTACAGGCCTTAGCAACCCAAGTAAGTGTAAAAATATTCTTCCAAACAGCAGTAATTGTTTTCACTTCTTCACCTTTTGTAGCTCTCTCTGTATTAAAAGCTTTAGCCATCCCAGTAAAGTCAAAAATATTCTTTCAAGCAGCAGTGATTTGATTAACGTCCACCACCTCTTTGTCTGTACAGGTCTTTCAGCTTAGTACAAAGTTATGAGGAAGCGTTTTTGAAGTACTAGCAAGTATGTAAGGTCCATCACCATTTTTCATGTAAGAAATTTATTCTTTTAGAATAGAATAGGTTAAGCCATCAAGTATGTTCAAACTGAAAATTCCTTCTCTTTGCAGAAGCATCAAGCCTATGTGGCCGTAAAAGAGAAGGACGAAAAGGAATTTAAAGACATGAACTGTGATATTTAGAGCATGTCTTATGGACGACATTTGGCTAAAGTCAATTCAGACAAGCAAAAATTGGTTTTCAGCACTATTATTTTGTTATAATAATTGCCTCATATATTTCAACATTACTTATTGTTATTTTATTGTTAATTATTTAAGCATAGTAACCATGAAAGAAAACAAGTAGTTAAAATATGCGTTCCAGTTTATTGCAAGATCATCTTCTTCGTTATGAATATTTCAGTGTAATCGGGTTAAACAATTACACTTGACACTTCTTATGATTTTCGAGAGGCTTTATTTTGTCTTCAAAATATGAGAGCAGAGGCACTTTGTAGTAGGTATCACCCGTCAGGACTGTTGCAGCTATCGATAATCATGCTCCTCCAGTCCACTCGTCACATATTTCATGCTACAATGTAATCGTGTCATGCACTTTGCTTAATAAGGGGCCAGGTTTAGAATTTGCTTGATAAGATTAGCAAGGGACTCTCATTGTTAAGAAATACTTATTTGGTGTCGACATTAAATTATTTCGAGAAAACGGATATTGGTCTTTGCTAAGAGCAATCTTGAGAGAACAACGGACGAAAAATACAGAGGAGATACCAGCGTTACATGTTTTTGCAATGGTATATAATTGTATGACATATTTTGCATTCTAAAAGACTTTTTGACTTTTGTAGGCTAATTTTTAGATTTTAAAAGGTCCTTGTAGGTGGTGTTTCAAGTAAGAGAACAAACTAGCACTTCTCCTGGGTTATACTTTAGCTTGAATCACTCGATTGATTTCAGGAATTGATTTTATCAATTGGTTTCATCCTTTTAAAGTAAACATTTCAAAGCACTTAAAGATAAATCTTTGGCTTTACTTGACAAGGAACATCACTACTAAAGGATTACTTCTACGTTCTGCCAGTTCAGATGACAGGTAGGGATAGCCGGACTAAATTCCCGGGCTCTGGGCCTCAACGGGGGCCTGTGACAAATTTTGCGGATAGTAAACCAATTTAATCAAGACGGTTGCTGGACCTTCATTCACGAAATCATTTAAGGACTTGTTTACTCTATTGTTTGGCATTTGATTCTATTGACTTTAACATTATTAACATGTTTGCAAACATGAAAGTAAAGTATCTGTTTTAGTCTTATTTTAGCTTTATATTGTTATTGACTATGTTTAGGCTTATGCAACGTAAGTTCAGTAACTTCAAAAATTTGAGCTTGATTATGTCTAGTTCTCAAAATTTTGAAACCAACAGGAGCCCGTATTGTTTGTAGCTTTAGGACCCGAAGTGGCTCTCGACGGACCTGCATTTTACTTCATATTGTATCTGTGTTTTAAGCTTCAAGGATGTTCTCACAAATGCACAAGTATTACTAACTCATTTTGTTGCATATGAACTTTATTAACCTTGTGGAGTCCTTGTCCAAACCATTTGATTTCGTAACTCTAGTAAATATCGATGATGCTTCCAAGGAAGGTTACTGTTTGTGATAAGGTTCCTTTGGCTATTACCATAATCCATGTAGTACAAGCCAGTAAGAAGTAGTTGACAGGACAGAACGTCTACAAATTGCAGTCCAATCAATGGCTTAAACCTAACCTGAAAATTAATTCGTTCGACAACAAAATATTCATTAGTTGGATGGGTTCTTGTGAAGTAACTAATTGAAGTATAAAATTAAATTGTACAGCCTTTATGTTTTTTTGATTATGTTGTAAAGAACTAGCTATTTAGATACTGCTGAACTGCTATAGAAATATAAAACGTGTTTACTACGCATAGTAACTACGAACGACACTTCACTTTGTCACAAAACCTAACCAGCGCTAAAGTGGGACTCAGACAATTCCCCAAGACTATTGACAGAGCAATATTTATACTCACACAGAGCTATGATATGTTATCTTTGCTCTGTTTCATTATAAGATATCGAAGTAAAAAATGCATAATTAGTCTTTTATGTATCTTATCATTTACATGTAAAATGGAACATAAGTTTATATCGTTTATTCTAGAGTTACTCTGGAAGAATATTTTCTTGATATATGCAGATAATCACTCAATGATATTACTCTAAGTTAAGCAGCAAATTAGCATGTCAAGATGTATGTTAATGATGATGTTAGATATTGCTATATGCAACAAAAGTATTCATTACAAGTTTGAAATTTTTAAATATTACCTTGTACATATAGATGCAGTGTAAAGTTTAATAAAAGGTCTTTTACACGCAGATTCGAACAAACAAAACGTACTATCAATCTCTGAGTCTAATCTATGGAGACAAGGTGCGACAAACAATTATGCACTCGTGATTACTTCTGTAATGCATGCGACACATTACTACCTGATAGTTATGCTAATTACTTGCTAAAATTTTAGTACTTCGCACTGCTAATTATGAACCTTACGATGAAGAAGTAATACTACAGTTATAATCTATTTACATCAATTATGTCACCTACATTTTTATATTGCAATGTTACTATGAAATTGTTTAGACCATGTAGAAGTCCAAAAGAAACGTATTACCACCATCGAAGAGATTTTTTTCCCCGCTGTCTGTATATGTTCTGTTTCTTTGTCTTTTGTTAGCAAAATGCCCCCAAAGTTAGAAAAGTAGTATTCTGAAATTTCTACAGCTTGTTTTTATTCTTGACTGGCTCCAGCTGATTCCGTTTTATAATAATCAGGATCAAATCTTGGAGTCTAGATAATTTTGAAATTTTTAGCAACGATTTCTTCATAAAACTACACCTTGTAATCCTTGTGAGAAAACCCCAGGCACAATGATGTTTGTTAGCACGTCTCATTTGAATATTCAGAAACCTGTAAATCCCACCAGATTGTGGCAGAGGTTTGCCCTCTCCGAGTGCTTTAAGTTAAATTATTGGTCACAAAAGATAACATAACTACATTTGTAGGCCACTCTACAGAAATATTCTTGGAGACATACATCTGTGACTATTGTTGTCATGTACAGGAAGATACATAGAACATAAGTATTTGCTAAATATATTATTTTTATTGGTTAAAATGTGATAAATACTTGGTCTATCATCCAACAATGGAAACTACAGCGTTAGTTACTTTAAAAGGATATAACGGACTGACGACTGCATTCTAATCTTCGGATTAATACGTTCTAATCAGACCTTCCGATATTCAGACAGCTTTATCAGCAAAGAGATACTTGATATCAATACTCCAATGCTACATTCTGATGAAAAATAAGCTTAGTTAAGAACATGAGTGCTGCAATGTTTCAAATAACCAATGTTAGTGAAGTATTATACCTAAGATACAGCGATGAATTGTACATGACATTTATTCGAAACTAAAAAGATCTCTCATCACTACAGTATTGTCCTCTCCGTCTTTTCTATAAGTATCTCCTTCACAAATGCCATTATAGACTTCCATCCATAATACAAAATCTTTGCTATTGTCTTATTCTGAGTAATCATATACAAGGTAGACAAGAATAAACAGTAGGCTAGAGAATTTAAGGTCGTACTGAAGAGGAAAACAAAATTCTGAAAGTGATTTCCAGGATCAAGACATTCCAGTTGTTTTGGGGTAGAGATTGACGACAGCCTTGAACCTAGCAGTATACGTGGATGTCTAATTCTAGTGTAGATTTATCAAAACGGTACTAGAGAAGACAAACCTGCTTGTGAGGGACAAAGCTGAACATAGCTTGTCTGAAGTTGTTTTATTGGCCAGTAACACTTTCCGCTAGATTTTCAATCAATAGAAGACCTATTAATATCTTACTTTACATAGACGGCAACAAAGGATCGGTACACACTTCTTGCTTTATCCTTGGGTGCATTCTTGCGTTTTTGCGGTTTGGCACTAAGAAGTCGTGGAAGTTAAACTGATAGACCTGGGTTTTCGCGACATACGTTCAATAGTAGGACGTCCAGCCTTTGCAAAACCTGGTGATGTGTAGACTAGGTATTTCTCGTAAATTACGAACTCAAGTTAAAGTAGATGATCAATTATCTTAAAAGAGAAATAATATTAAATAGTTATTTATACAAACACAAGATATTCTTGATTACTTCAGACTAAACGTTCATCACCCAAATCCCCTTGTTTTTGCCATAAGTTTATATTTTTCTTAATACGTTCTGCATCTTAAGTGTTTGGAAAAAACTGGCTTCCTTTTTGCGAGAAGAATCTCCAAATACTTCCTCCCATGTCGGTAAAATCAACCAGTTTGACGTGCAATTATCATTACCAATAAAAAAGTAAACACCCAGCACGCTTACATCCTACACCTCAGTGTTTTTGTTTCTTATGTGATAATATTGCATTCAATTGATCTTGAGCAGTCATTCAGCAGGGATGCATTGTAATATACCAATGCTCGTTTCCCTGACTAAAATTGGAGCCTTGCTGTGTCCAGTGGGAATTCGGGTAAGGACGTCACTCAGTCTAGCTGGAAGCACCACAACCATTTCCTGAATACAAGAGAAAGCGATAAGGAAATCTTCAAACTGATGAAATAAGGTACTAGTATGACTGCATGCTTCCATAGCTGTAGCTAGGCATGGCTAGATCAATGAATGGTAGTTCTCGTGACTTGTATCCGTACATCTACCTATAATGAACTCATACTCTTATTATATAAAGGTTAGCAAATATTTAGAGCATGTTTCCTTATTTTTCATTGACTTCAAAACTCAAAGTTTTTTAAAAATTCCTTACTTTATGTAGGAGAGAAGTCTTAAATTAGCGAGTTGACTGTATTACGATTTTTCTGTACTATTCAGCTTTATACAGCAGCATTCTGCCAGTCATGTCAGAAAAATGTCCTGATGTACAATACAGTAATTATAAGAAAGGTTTGTTAAACTTGGATTATTTCAATTCACTTATGTCTATAATAGCCACACAGACGTCTGTGCTAACTAAAAGTGAATGAATATATATTTAGAAGAGTAGAAACTAAAGAAGAATTACCAAAGGCAAGTTAGGATTTCTGCAAAAATTACGTTTACTTATGACTTTAAAATTTAAATTTCTTACATATATATCGGCTAGTACTACGGTTTTTTTGTTACTTAGCAGCTCAAGAACTGAATTTCTGATAGAGAGTTTTCTGGATAAGAAGGAGTGTACAGCATCATACCTAAAGCAAACTCATACTCTTAAAATATGGCCTAAAGAAGTGCACATCTCTAAAAGAACCACTTGTATTTGAAACAAGGAGAAACCTAGAGCCGCATCCTTTTTCACCTTTTTATCGCTGCAGTTATAGAAATGTCCCCACTGTCTGGGAATTCAAAGGTAAAGACCGGAAAATGTTGGGCGGCAGGATCTGCGTAAGTCAAAACCGAATAAAAAGCCCCATGGAGGGCGGAGATTTTTAGGAGGAAAACAGGCAAAGCAAAAAACAATGTAACGTTCTTTCTATTTGACTGCTATGTAGGCGTATTACGCCAGAGTCAACAATTAAAGGATTCTTGACGTTTTTGGCAATCGATTGTGCATTGAGTCTTAGGGATACAGTACTTAGTATCAAATACTTCTTAAGTGTAAGTAGTTCCGCAATTATACGATAGCAAATGTACAAGACACATTCCGGAGGCAACACGACCGGCGTCCCTACCCCAATTTCCATTTTTAGTTAGAACGTCTCTAGTTTGAAGGATAAAATCTTCTTGCGACGCCATCAAGACTGTCAAGCCTTGTAGAAAGGTAGGAGCAATGCCTCTTAGCTAAAACATCACATCACGACAGTTTTTATCCTGTGACTTTTTAACCTATACTATGCATGTCAATTTTCCAAGACAAAGCTCACGAACAAAGTTAGTGCTTGACATATTGACATTGAATTAAATATGGAAGCACCTCTAATCTTTAGCAACTTGTAATATAAAATTTCGCTGACAAAATGTCTCTTCGGAAGACAATTCAGTGTTTCCATACATGTATACTACTTACTTGGTATAACAAATAAGCTTTCATATTAACTAATTTTGCTTTAATTACATCGACGGAAATGATCAGACGCTTTCAAGAAGATTTTGTCTGGGTGGCAGTAACGATGACGAAAATTATGGACATTGTTTCAAAGAAAGAAAAACCACAGAGTGTGGTCAAATGATGAAAACAGAAGGTGACATTACAAATTATTCTCTGCTCAAGTTTTCTTGGTTGCAACCTTCTGTCTCATGATGATTGCACTGATGCATCGTAATGAAGGAAGCAAGAGGAGACTAGCAAAGAAACCTATGGCAATCCAGATAATCTAGCATGTCAACAAACAATGATGTATTATTGATGTTTTATGGCAAAAACTCTCACATGATAGCTTAGAGTGGTTGTTTAAGACTTCAAGATTCTTGCATATTGTCTCTCTTAAACGATTACCGTATCCTTTGAAACAAGAATTGCTTTCAGAAATGAATGTTTTTTATTGAATATTTTAAACTCTCAGATCAAGTAGTAATTACTGTTCTGTACATCAGTAATCTATAAAGTTCTTAGCTTTACTGTCCTATTAGAAAAGAAAATTTTGACCTCCAATGACCTCAATCTTATAGCGTAGATCAGTTACAAACATGTTGGTTTCACAGAAAGCACGCTTGAGCTCATAAAAGTAGAACAACATGAGATTTTTGGATAAACTCTAGTCTTAACAGACCTTAAGCCATAATTAATCAATCGTAAACAAAATTTAAATGCACAAAGAAGATGAGTGCACATGATGAGCAATTTTAATCATTTATGTTCTCCTTTGTGTCTACTATGCATCTTATCAGCTCTAGTCTACAAAGCCAGTCTAAAAAGTAAAATAAGAATAGATCCATAAAAATAAAGATTGTGAAACAGCTGTTCCACAAGATAGAAACAACAAGAGTTCACTAAATTCACTGAAATAGCGTACCTAAATGATAAAATCATAATAAAATCTAATTTAACAATTTATAAATTTTGATCTTGGATTCTGAAAGAGCTCAAAATATAGATAATACATATGACATTTTATTTAATAAGAAAAATTACCTTGCATATGGCAACTGGAATATTTGAGATTTCTTATTGAAATCACTGTGTTATCAGCTTGAAGGCCCAGACTTAAAATACTGTGCTTTGATAGGGAATGAATTGGCCATCAATTTAACATATCTCTGATAACGTTTGATAGCTTTGTGAAAAAATTTACAGTTGGGGGGTCATTTTATGACACACTTTATAAATACATACTTCAAATCCAGAAACTTTCAAATATAGATTTTTTGACATCATCACTCAAGTACTCTATTGTTAAGTGCTTCGCTGATAGATAATAGAAAAACTTTCCTATGGGAGAAACATCACAAGACACAATTACTAATCATCAAAATAGTAGAATAACACTTTTTAATCTAAGAAATTTTTATTACAGATGTCAACTTTTCAATTAAATGATAGTCTAAGAAGCGTTTTCTATTTTCTAATTTTGCCTAGAAGGTATCCCTAACCAATGGTCAACCTTCACCCTACCATGAAAAAAGATCATGCCAAAAGTTCCATTCATATTTTTAAGATCCAGTACGTACTAGAGTTTAAGGCTTTGCTTAGGTGCCCAAGCGTTTAGGCACACGTATCATCGAATTACAGATTGACCAAAACATTGCTAACAATTTTCGGCCTTTTTTTGGAAACCTAACACGAGCCCATACATACATATCATAAGCTTATAAAGAGCTCGCCTTTGTTACAATTTAGTTGGGTTACATGGTAGCGCGGGGTGACTTACCACATACCGTTCAAGTTCAGTTTTCTTACATTGATAACTACAGCAACGAGTATAGAAGGATCTCCAAAAGTCATTATCAAAATTTGGAGGTCCCGAGACTTCTAGGTATGCTATAAACAACAAGATAAATAGATGTCATGTCATTGTTTTGAGATTAACAATTTTGTAGAATACATTACTAATAGATACTGGATTTTATATTCTTCCTGGATTTAACCAATATTCCTGCTTAACATATCTGTTTTCAAAGCAATATCCAATTGAGGGATTCACGTATTGCCAAGATAAAGACAATGCGACATCATATATAGCTCGTTTATATAGAATATCATCCAAAAGTTACTTTGAACAAAATATCTTTCAGACACTCATTGCCAGATTTCGGACAATTTGTCAAGACTAAAGCAATAGTAGATTTCCCTTTTTTCCTACTAATAGGTTTTTAGCAGATGCGTCATCTTGCATTAGCTTCCCCTATGTATTTCTACTCTACCTTTTTGCTTATCTATGTTTTTCTAAACTGTAAAAATGATGTAATTGCCCTTTTTATGATTTACAGAATTTGTATATAAGCAATTACAATTCTAAATATTTTAGGCTTATGATTTCTCTACACGA
Source organism: Chironex yamaguchii (assembly GCA_024741275.1). NCBI lineage: Eukaryota > Metazoa > Cnidaria > Cubozoa > Chirodropida > Chirodropidae > Chironex > Chironex yamaguchii. The sequence continues at coordinate 3,001 of JANTCA010016554.1, read as the reverse complement.
TTCTTTTTCTCTTGTACAAAACTTTCCTTTTCCTTTTGTCTCAATAAATTTGGTGAGATCGGTCTTCGCACAATTTAACTTTCAGACAAAACTTTGCCAAAATGTTTGCTCTTCTGGAACGTTTTAGTTTTCATTTACTCAAAACACAAGTTTCGCAAACATCAAGACAGATCTTACAGGTTGTCTTGGTATAAATCCTTTCCATGGTTTACACAATTAAACTTTCAGACAAAACTTTGCCAAAAAGTTTGATCTTCTTGAACGTTTCAATTTTGCTGTATTCAAAACACATGTTTAGTAAACAT
>JANTCA010016553.1:0-47462 GCA_024741275.1 Chironex yamaguchii | reverse complement strand
ATCGGTATTCTCGTTTTCGATATGGCACCTCGCTATCAAAAGCCGTTTGACGTCATTGCGAAAGTGGTCTATTGGACCAAACACCTTTTTGGACCAAACACCTTTTTGCAGGCATTGCAGCTTCATTGTAAACGAGCCAACTATATAGCAAAATTGTGGAAATCAAGTTTCTTACACCACGTTGAGCTTGCGAGTATGGAAGATAATGGTTGGTCAGATGAAGGTGAAATTGTTTGGGTAGAAAATGCATTTCCTGAAGATGTTGCCGATATCCTAGAAGAAGACGATGATGACACTGAAGAATTTCAAGGGCTTGATAATGAAGACAGCAGTGACGGGGAAGACAATGATACGGTCTGACATAAGAATTTATATATATATATATCTATATATCTATATATCAATATAATTTATATATACTCAATCTGCAGACAGAACTGTTTTGCCCTTTGTGGGCTCATCAGTGCAGCACAGAGCTTGCCTGAGACTCAACCCTAGCGATGCTGTCAGAGCAGCATTGCAGTTTAAAGGGTTGATTGTGGGACCCTGACCCCCGTTTCAGCAATCAATTCGTTGATGTTAAACATTGGCAGTGTGTTTAAACTAAGCAAAACATAATGTTAGCGAAGATATTTTCTCAGATGTTTTATGGAAGCGATATCGTTTAAAGTTCAAAGTAGAAAATTATGTAAAATTGGTAATAATTAAGGGTCCCACCCCCGTCTTTTGAACTAATGAAATGAAAATTTTACATATTCTACTATCACATTACCACGAAAAGTCCTTTTAATTGTGATAACTATAATAAAATCATGCCATTTCGAAGTAGGAAAACAGTAGATAAGGCTAAACTTCCCGTCACTCTAAATCTCTAACCTCCGTTTTGGAAAATGCCCATATTTGGTAAATGCAGCAGGTATTTGCTGTTTACCAAAAATTTTCTCGTTACCAGAAGGTATAGGTAGCTAAATATCATAGTCATACAAAGTTCGGAGAGATGTTACCCTTGCTGTATTTTCCGCCTGGTCTAGTAATTGATGGCTCCAATATGACGATATCAGATATTTAAAGAAACATGGTACAGTAAGGTAGGAGAAGAACTGATGTAAGGACAATCCGGAATGGGATTTGAAATATGACCATAATGCAATTGGAGTTTTTCAGTAAGCATGAAAAAGCAAGCAATTAGTTAGTCATATCCCAATTGAAATCTCAACTAATAAACTATTTTCTCGATGCTGCAAATACAAATGCCATGATAACTGTGGTTACTGGGAAGAGAAAAAGAAAAATTGGTTCAATTGTTCCACCGAAGTATATTGGCTACAAAGAGAAGCAGAAGCATGCCAAGATACTGCTGACAAAACTGCCAGAAAAACAAAATTTTCTCAAACTTGCTCGACATAACGAATGCACTGTTAAAAGATCTTATATATTTTAGTCAGTAATTGCCTTATCATTGCAATTTATCATTGCCAAATGCATCATATTAGTTCATTAGAAAGGTACCATTAACCTGACCTGTGAAATCATTCACTGGAACAATAAAAGTTCAGGTTTAACAATTTCATGCATCAATTATCATTAATGTTATTACATAAATTCTTGGTTCCAAATTTTAAACTTCGTTAGAGCAGAATGAGCACTTTGTTATTTACTGGTTGAGACAGAGTTGACCTATTTGCACATGGTGAGTCTTAATTAAACAAGGGATCCAAGTTACATCATACCTCTCCAATATTTTTTTCTTCACCTTTGATTCTAGCCAAAACATCAAAAATTATATTCATATAGAAAAGGTATTTGACTTAAGTGCTGACCTTATTGATGTCAAAGGTGAGATGTAGCTCTGTATGGAGAGGTGAAAATCCTAATGATTAAAAATGTGATGTTTGAGATAAGCTACAACAGACTATCTCTACCGACTACCTATATATCTAATAAAATTACTGTGATAAATCAGTTTTGGAGTAGATAAGCAGGAACATAGGCTGCACATCACAAAAGCTGCATTCTTGCCACATCAAAGCCAAGAATCAATGCAAGACAAATACAAAACCAAATCCATATCATGTCCCTTTTTGTTGTAAATGTTAAAGTAAATCTGCAATAAAAATTCCTGGAATAAGATAAGTAATGTGCACATACATAATTACCCACTTACCTTTATTTGAGCACTCTTTCTTTGCGGCACAATCTACAGACAAAATTTGTTGGAATCAAACTGTTTAGTGATTACTTTGACTCATTCATAGTAAGACTATTTGTAACAAAAGGTACATCATGATATCATTCCTGTTTCAAGGTCAGGGTTGATTCTTCTGCTGCATCCAGCTTCATGCCTCATCAAGTCTTGTAGGCCTTGATACAGACATCAAGAGTATTTATACAGAGACTTCTGATAGTTTTGCAATGGCAGTACAAAGAGTTAGGACCTACAGGATGACACTACTAATGAGTTATTGTGTTACTCTTAATAAATGTTTTACAAATCTTGTTCTTCCTCTTTAACTGGCTGCCTAATAGGTTGCAGATGTTTATTGCTAATACATTGCTTCAAACCTTAACAAGACATGTACACTATCAACATACACGTACATACTCTTTGTTCTACTTTTGTTAGCATTTCAATATTGCAAATCTAGTGAATTTTGAAAGTAATGAATAACAGATTAAGTTCAACAGCCTTCGCTACATTTGTAACCAGAAGTTCCTACTTGACAAAGACCCCTTGTTCTATTTGATACATACACGGTGGAAACAATGTGCGAAAATTAGTCATAATTAATTGACATCAAAATATTATTGTTTCGTTGCTCACAGTATCATTGAGAGGGGAAGTCAGGGTTAATTCCCAGGGTGTGGGCCTAGGAAATAGCCCATAATGGCCCACAAAAAAGTTTTGGTAATGTTAGAAAATTGTTAGCTGCTTATTCATGGAATGTTTTAATGACTCATTTGTTTGATAAATTTACTCACTTGTTTTGCATTTGACTCCATTGTTTCATCAACCTTGTATCTTTTTAAGTCTTACTTCAGCTTTATATTGTTATATTGTTATTGATTATTCTTATACTTAATTCTGTTTTCATATTAATATTATACTTAATAATACAACAGAATTTCAGTGCATACAAAAATTTTAGGTTGATTTTGACGATCTCAAAAATTTTTAAACCTACAAGGGTAGAGGTTGTTTGTAGCTCCATGTCCCAAGCTGGGTCTTAGCAGGTCTGGGTACTCATAATGTTCAGGTTCCTTCTCATGTTCATTGGAAACAATTCAATATTTCTTGATTAGTGATAGATAAATGTAGATAAGTGATCAAGGCAGTTTCAAAAAAGTCAAAACCAAGCATCATTCTTGTGGCAATCTTCTTTTATGTTTTCAACCTTGAGTCTGTTTTGTTAACATTATGTACCATAAAATAATCGTCAAATTATTACTTTAGCAAAACATTAGCTAACTTGCTGCATTTCTGCAAGTGACCCATGTCTTTTCCATTGTGCTCTCCCTTTAGAGAAGCTTACTCCATCCTCTCTTGCTACACCTTTTCTAGTCTCCTAATCCACTTGCAAATTTTAGACCTACAAGGACTTACAAATGCAGCAGAATTCTGAATGGATTACTATTTGTAATGAATAATAAACGAATAATGCCACTTCTTAAGGCTTTACTAAGCTATAAAAACACGCTACATTATTAGTTGCTTCACAAGATGGCGGCCTGACAATGAAAACCGCTGACCTAGCATTAGCCACGACAGGTAGCCCAACTAGCTAAATCACAAGATAATTATATAATAAACAGTTCTTAGTTCATAACGTAAACTACCATAACATAACATTACATAGTCATAGTTCATAACAAGCACAAAATACTGAGCAGCACAATGCATAGATGATGCATAGATAATGCACAGGCACTATTTGTTACAACCAGAGAAAAAAATGCTCTTCTCTCACCTCTCTTACTTAGGATTATAATCAATGTCATGCTTGGAATAACCCTTGCAAATTCTTCACATAGAATATACAGATAACACAGTAGTCATCCATGATTCAATTGATGACCTCCAAAACTCAACTTTCAAAGTAGTACTGCAAAGTTTGCCGGTCTGTCCAGACAACTAAAAAATTGCTACCTTGCAGATCCTAAACTTTTAAAATTAAAGGGTGTAAATACTGACAAAATAAAATGGATGGAGCTCTGACAAGGGATACATGCAAGAGCTCAACAATCTCAAGTCGCTTTTAATGTGCTCCACAAGCCAATGTGGAATCAACGCTTTAAACAAGATGAAACCTATAAGTTTAGCAGTCAGTCTTAATATCATACTTATACATGGTGCCGTGACATAGTGGTCAAGTGGGGAAGACACCAGAACGGCAGTGTATTTGAATTCTGATCCCGACAAGCAAGCTTGAATATCTGATATTACCACTATGTAAGAAATTCAATTTTTAAACCATGCCTGACTTAAATGTGGACAACTGTAGTAAAATGGATTACATTTTTAACAACTTGTGAATGCTTAGAATTCGCTGGCCCAATCAACTTGTTACATTTAAGCCTTCCCCGGGATACAAACGACAAGATCGCAAAGAAAAGTAGAAAATTCTGTTGTTCGGAGGCGATCATGGATGGGCAACACTAGTATACCAACTTTTGGCTAAAGCCAGACATCAGCTAAAAGGAGATTACACGAGTCTAGCGCCCAGGACGAGGAACTTTACCACATTGAAACAGTCTCATGGCTTAAGATAAAGTATAATCATTGCTGCTCGAATTTTGCAGTGGCTTTGTATTCATATTCCTGCCTCCTCGAACTCGGAACCTTCAGATTATTAACTGTAATAAAATATTACAAGGCAAAAGGTATTTTAAGCCCCATTTGTCATAAACAGAGCCGCATCAGGCCATACACGCCCCAAAACAAGCGACAAAGGATCACTATTCTTCCCTTTGTTAGCATAAAAAGACAAAATATCTTTGATCACCGACGGAATGACCTGTCCAGTGATGTCATAGGCCTTGGCTTTTTATGCAAACAAATATTAGTGTCAGTGTACTTGGTAGCAACTGTGGTCGAGTTTTTTATGGCTTGTTAGATTTGTGGTGTAAACGAAAAACCCGCTTAAGTCCAGGTTCACCAAAGTTCCCATCCCCCGGTAAACCTCTTATAATCGCCATAAAATCCGTTCCATCGCATATCTCGCTATTTGCGACACCGCTCTAGCGATTCTAGCTGTTCAGCTTCACTTTTGATGCATTTATGCGAACAATACGTTTGTGTTCTGCATAATCATACCAGGCTCAAACACAGAAATTGCAGCAAGCATTTGCGTTTAACAAAGCACTTCTGACGATTAACTGTTGATCTCGCGTTCATTCGTCGTTCGGTTGATTGCTACTGTTAAGGCAAATTACCACGAAAAGAAGTCGAAAACACATATTAAATGTTCTCTTTTGTTTGACGAGATAATACAAGCGTGATTCTTACCAACAAATCTTACTAACCGTGGCAAGGAGAGGAAAACATCCTGCATTTGTTGTCTGTTGCATGTCTGAATTCCAGCGGGGAAACTGCAAGACAAAAGAGAAACACGCAAAATGCAAATATAAAGTGCTTCTAAACGCACCATTTCAGTATCCTACAATACAACACAATCATTTATCGTTCACAGTCGCTACAGGAACTTTGAAGATCATGTATTTATTATACTTACCATCACAGCTAATCTGTGAGTTGTGGCCTGTGGGAGTTGCCTGTAAGTGATGGCGGTGTGCTGGGGTTTGCTTGAGAAGTCTATGTTTACCTATTCATCCACGTGCCACAACAAATGATTTAATTACCCGCGAAAACATAACTTATGCATTAATTGTACAATTATGACATAATCAACATCTTTGTGCTCAGCAGCAAATTATGAACGAGGCTTACACAAGAGGGTTGTCAGCTGTCTTGAAGAGGCTTGGTTACCTTTATGACGTTAGTATCGTTAATGCCGGACAATGAAATATTTTTTAAGTTTGAAGTACACCTGACAAATGTCAACCTCAATAGTAACAGTTGAAGTTTACTTTTTTGCAAAGGGAAGAGAACTGACTGGCGTACGGTCTGCACAACTTAGCATTAGTGGCTCAGTTACTGGTAAGGACCTTGTTTCGCGCATTTTAGAATTGTTCCCTCGTCTAGTGGAAATACGAGACTCCTTTATTATATCTGTAAACGAAGAATACGTTGATCAAAATCAAGGGATCACACTACAGGACGGGGACAAAGTTGCTCTAATTCCACCAATAAGTGGAGGGTAGTTAAATGACAGATCTCTTGTTGAGTTCGAACTAATAGTCAGTCAAGCAGGCTAGTAAAAGCATGGCAATGGAAGACATTGTTGCCATAAAGGATGATTGTATACTAATGACAGAGAAGCCCTTGTCAGTGAGAGATGCTCATGATTTTGTCGTTCTGCCGTCAACTGGCGCATCAACAATATTTACCGGCACAACAAGAGATAGTTTTGATGGCAAGAAAGTTGTTAGGCTAGAATACGAAGCTTACCAGCCAATGGCATATAAGGAGATAACAAAAATATGTAATGTTTTAAGAGAACGTTGGAAAATCTCAAGGATATGTATTATGCACCGACTTGGTCATGTTCCAGTGACTGAAATTAGTGTCATCATCGCCATTTCGTCCCAACATCGGAAGGACGCGTTGGAAGCTGTTCAGTTTGCTATCGATGAGTTAAAAGCGAGAGTTCCAATATGGAAAAAAGAAGTTTACGCAGACGGAGGCGGATGCGAGTGGAAGCAAAACAAGGAATGCTTTTGGACATTGACACCCAAAGATTAAACGTATGAATTAGACGGCCAGTATGTGATAAATCTTGTATGTGATAAATGTTTAGTGTGGATACAGGATTAAGCAAATGCTTTTTTACAGCTTGGTCCACAGATTAAATTTTTAAGAATAAAAGAAAAGTAAAATCGTAAAGCTGATAGTTAATTTACAGGGAAATTCAGTATAAAACAATATCTAGAAGCTTTAGTTGTCAAAAAATTTAAAAGTGGCTAAAAGATTTTAAAAAGTTACAGATAAAATCAAATCAAAGTCCAATGATATTTCACATAGTTGTCGAAGCTAAATTTGTCCATAAAATATTATTCAGTACGTCCTTACATGTATCAAGTGATCCAGAATTTCTTAATGCTACAAGCAATGGGCTCCACACTTTAGCTCCATAGCAGTGGAAAGTTTTAAAATAATAACTGTGTTACCTCTGTCAATACATAGATCTCCATTGTTCGAGCATCTAGCAGCATGATTATTTAGACTTTAGATTTCAATCCGGAGGCTCATTGTTGCCAGCAGCCATTTGAGCCCCCCTTCTGACAACTTGTTGCCACTGTTCCGATCCTCAACCACTTCCCTGATGATGCCGATGCTGTTGTCTGCCCAGTCTGCCATGCGGTAGCCTTTTTTGAGATCTTTGAAGTCCTCATAGATAGTGGCTAGCCAGGTTTTTGTGGGGCTGTATTCATACATGTCCATCTATCAGGCGGAGGCATGCACCATATTTGGGAACAGAGGCGGTTCGGCGGCATACCAGCAACCTGGCCAAGCCACCGGAGTCTTGCCTGTTTTAACATGGTGTTCACACTTGGTTGTGAACAGGAGAGCTTATGGACACAGGCATTGATTAGTTTATCCTTAAGTCTGATGCCGAGAATTTTCCGAAGGCAGCTCATATGGAACACCTCGAGATGATCGACATTGACCTTTAGCGGACTCCAGGTTTCACACCAGCAATCTAATAAGGTACAGAACTTTAAACTCACCCTGAAGATTTGTGACAATGCGCTGAAAACCTACTTAAAAGCTTTTTTCATCTGACAGTCTTCGGAGTATGAAATGTCAGAAAGTAAAGTATATGTATATGGCAACATTTTTATGAAACATGTATCAAAACTGACCAATCATAAACAAGAAAGTAAAACAAACAAAGAAAAAATGCAAAAACAAAGCATTATTGAAAGAGTCTAAGTGAAAAAATGAACTCTTTCTGCTTACAGAGTACTGGTTTTCTTGTTTTAATGTAGACAGACTCCAATGCACTTAGATGAAAGGATGGTCTAGCTGTGCCAATTATTAAAGCTGTGCATTTTGAATTTATGTTAACCTATGGCGGAATCACATGTTTGGCAGTCATTTTCACTTTGCCAGCATGAGATGGCTGTTCTCTAGGAGGAATTGATCCTTGGCATACATGGATGAAACATGTTTTATTATCCTTTCACCCTGTCTTTGAGCATTGTGACCTTCATACCGAGCTTCGCATACTACTAAGCTTTTGTGTGTGGTAGGTACACAATCCTTGAGAATCTACTTGTGAAAACGATCCTGGAATCGATGGCAGAGAAACACTTAGCTACAGCTTTTGAAATTCGAGTTTCTGTGCATATAAGAACATTGCCTAGCCAAGGAAGTTTTAAGTATGCAGCACATTTTTGAGGCACAAAAGTTGGCCAGAAAATCAGTGATCTTTGCCCGAAAAATTGTGGAAACAACATCCTCTGGGTACCCGTTTTCAAGGAGAATTGACTTTATTTTCCCTAGCTCCAAATTTAATTTAGATTTGGAACAGATACAAAGTGGACATCTGTGTCTATGGAAAAGTGTTATGGTGAGGTTGATTTTCCTCATTTTTGGACAAAAAGAATCTCAATGAATGTACTGACCAGTAAAAGTAGCTTTTCGGTAAACTGTTGTTATTGAATTAGTGTCAGTTTGGTTGCCATATATATATTTATATATATCTATACTTTCCTTTCTGATGTTTCTTACTCTGAAGAGTGTCAGACAAAAAAAGCTCTGAAGTATGTTTACAGCACAATGTTGCAAATTTTCAAGGTGATTCTCTTAATTATTTGTATTATCAGATTAACATTCTGGTATAATGCACAAGTGTGCTTTTCATAGCCTACGTTTTCATCGAAGGTGAAGCCTAAACATATGAAGTATTTAACATAGTTGACATCACATTGAACAGGCTGTATTATTTGCAGATCACCTGTTGGTGCAATCTGTTGTTTTATGCAAATAGAATCACCTTTGTTTTATCAGGATCAGGTATCAAAAGCTAGATAAGGTACCCCTAAGGTCAATGAGGTCTTTATTTCTTCAGCATGAAACGTTTTCTTAAGAGTGGAAAAAGGGAGATTGATACCAATATTAAACCAGGTGGTCAGGAAAATGTTGACAACCACCGGCCAGTCTCAGTCCTTAAATATTGAAGCAAAGTGTGTGAAAGAGTTGTCTTCAATGCACTGTATTTATTTCTTGTTTGAAAACATTTTTTGATATAAATTAAAATATCAAAGTATAAGGTATAAATGATAGCAGATAACATCTTTAGATCAAGTCTAGTCTAAATCAGCAAATGGGTCTACAGATGGAAGTTCAGATTCGAAAGCTTCATAGATTCCTGCCATCTTCCATGATTCAAGAATTATTTCTCTACTATTTTCTAAGTAATCGTACAACCCGATGTGCATATTTAAGGTTCATATCTGAGAGGTTCATTGAAACTTCAACACCAAAAATATCTTTTTCTAGGTGCAACTCTTTCATAACTTCATCAGCTTTTGTTCCTCGAATTTCTTGTTCAAAAACTCTTTGTGACCATGGACGTTTAAATCAAGCATTTGAAAATAATTTGTTATTTTGTTAGGAACCATTTTCTTTGATGAAGTCAGGTACCTTTTTTGTTGTCCGTGAAATATGTAAAAAATTAAGATAGATTCTTTGTCTGGTGACACCCCAGGCTTTTCTTCTTCAGTTTCAAGAAAGGCACAACAAAGTTTTGACAAGCTTGATGGCTTTCTCTTCATTGCGCTAGCTACCTTGCTTCTCTAGTGTATGCTTGGAAGCGCATGTGTATGGCAATGGTGTTCAATCAAAATTTACTATCAAAACTTTTGGTATAACGTGTCATTGCTGACAGGCTTTTATATCTTTGTTTATAATCAAGTTTTGTCTCAGAGAGAAAAACTGGTGCTACAGAGATTTTAGATGTTATAGCTATTGATGAGTTTGTCTCTTCTAGTTTCAATTTGTAAAGCACCTGTCATGCCAATCCCTATTTAGACTAATGGAAATTTCAACTAATAGAAAACAATCATTGGCCATAATCATGCATCCGGCTATGGCACAAATTACTGAAAACAGGTGCCCATTTTAAATGAAGGCATTTTGTCATTTGGACGGTTTTATCCATTATAACTGCTGGTATCAAGGTTGGCTGTCCTCTTGGTTTCAGCTTGATAGCAGTGATCAGAAAACATTCAGAAAATCAGTAAAAATATTCCATCTTACAAATGAATAATGTATTTTTACCTGCAAGCAAAGCAGACATTGAATAATTCACGATACTTAACCCTTATTATTCAATGGCTTGTAGACACTCGTCAAGCTTATACAAATTATTTTTTATTACCATGTAGGTGTAAAATGTTGATTTCTCTCATTCACGTGTTTCATGTTGATATCTACTCCAAACATTTTATGTTACAAGCTTCTTTTGCACTGTCATCATTGGTTACAAAGAAAGATTACAGCTTCTTGGCATATAATATAACATTTACACAATACAGTGTTGTAGGCATGAATTTTCTTTTAGAGGGGCCAGGGGTGGAAAAAAAAATGCTATGACTGAAGCTCATAGCACGTTCACGAAGTCAATGCCAACAGAGCTGGAAGGGCTGGGGTGCTATGAACCCCCCACTTTAAAATAATATTAAAAAGATTAATCAATGAAACATGAAATCAGACAAATCAAAACAAATGCTACTGTATTGATACTCTTTATCTTCTATCTATTCAGTAATTCTTTGCTTTTTTATTTATTATTAACAACTGTTCTTACAAACAAAAACCATGCTTGGAAATTTTGGGGGGCCTGGCCCCCCTTGGCCCCCCGGTGGCTACGGCACTGAAATAGATACACATTGCTTATCAGATTTATTAACCCTCAGTAGTGTTTCATTCCATTGCTCTGCTCGTCATAGAATTTAGATTACCTTGGAGTACCCATTAATACCATACGGCATCAACTGAAATCCTTTTTGGCTCCCTCGGGTCCACACAGTAGCCCTGGTCAAAGTTTGTTTTCAATGACTCATATAAAATTATGTGTGATAACTCATAAACGTTGCTTTCGCTTTGTTGTTACACCAAAGTTTTTCAACTTTTCTGATATGTTGTCAATCAAAATCAACCTGGCCCCCTGAAAATTTTTTGCTTTGTTTTGCCATATTTTTGCTTATTATAGCTAACTTATTAAAATGTTTGGATGAGATATCAAGGTTAAATCAAAATTTGCCCTCAAAAGGGTTTTAATAAATGTCAGTAATCAATGATTACCTGCTGTATATCTGCTTAGCTTTTTGCTTTTCTTCTTTATAATAGCATTTGTAAATAAGTTATCTAACATCTGTCTTGTTAACCTTGGATGTTTTGATGCAGAGTGGTTTTTCTTTTGCGCTGTTCCATGTTCAAAGGCAAATTTTCCAATTTCTGCTTGTTGTTTAGCTGTCCAAGATTTATATTTTCCTCTTTTGGTGGGAGACTGCTCTAAAGCCTTTGAACTTCTACATTTTCATGTTTGGTTGAAGATGTGGATTTGTTGTATCAAGTCACGTTGGGAAAAGTCTACAATTGTTTTGTAGCCATCCTTACATATGTTGTGCTTTTATTGCAATTTTTATAATTTTGCTCCTAACAATAGCTCTCAAAAATAGCCAAGTGGTGTCTGAGATGGAAAGCAATTATGAAGTGAGAAAAGCTTGGGAGTATGGAGATAATTTTAGCCCAAATGGTGCAAGATGGAATGTTGATGCAAGATGATGTTTACTTAAGTCTTGTAGAGGAAATGACAGTAGATGATGGGATGGGTGAGATAGTGATTTAGAGAATGGACGAGTCAAGGAGTATAATGTATTTAAGTTGCTACAGCACTTAATTTACACACCATGTTCACATTTATGATTATCTAGTAGAGACAGAGGTCAAGAGAACATATAGCAGTTGAAAAATTGATAAAACATATAATGTATATTTAAAAGCAAGGTTGCAACCACAGGATGGCACATGTATCAATAAACGGAATTATTTAAGCCAAAAATAAGGGGAAAAGTTATGGCATGTAAGGAAAGAGATAGAACAGCACTCAAGATTGATCGATTTGGTGTTGCATGGAAGCTTAAAATGGTTAGCAAAATTTTCCCAGTTGTGGTAGATCACATTGCTCAAGCGATCTCAAGCAATCTGGTTCTTTCTGGAAAGAGGCAGAGAAGTTATGGGAAAGGTTTTCAAGGAGTGATGTAGAGCAAGGTTTAGAGAAAATGTTAAATGTGACAATATCAATGGCTGATGAAAAAAGAAAATATCTGGAGAGATTGAAAAAAATAATTTCAGAGAATTATGAGAATTTTGGAGAAATGGAATCATTTTCCTTCCATGAGGGGTGCCAACTCAAAAAAAAGAGACACAGATGAGGAGGAGATACGAAAAGACATTACCATTTTTGAAGGTGAAGAGTCAAATAGTGACAAAGAAGAAGAAGAAGTTGTGTATCTGGATTAATTTTGAAGAAAGTTAAGTACTCATAAACAGTCTTCCTTTGTCTACATCACTTTGTTGTGTACCAAATGAATGAAGTGAATCCATTTCCATCATAAGCTGTGGTTATATATTACATATATTTTAAAGCTTGTTAACTCTTCAACAGAACAACCATAACCTTTAATATTAAGGATGTGTTTTAAGTCAAGAAATATTTTTCTTTTACTTTAACTACGTAACTACTCTGTGTTTGGCATTTGTTTTACGAACCCACAAGCGAAACAATTATGATTCAATAGGCTGTGAAAAAGGAAGACTCCTCCCCTTATTACAAAAGTAATGATTGAATAGTCTCTAGCTTAGTAAATGCAATTGTTGGTGATAAGGTGTTGACTTAAACAGGTTTTATTAGTAGCACTATTTGAAGAGAACAACTAGATTAAACAAAGTGCATCCAGCAATACCAAACAAATGGTCTTATAAACTTTTTTGGGGGAAGAATAGAAAAAATCATTTGAAAAAATTTCAGCATGACAAAATTTGGACACTTTTCCTAGTTTGGGGGAAATATTTTGGGCATTGATTTTGTCCCAAATCTTGTCATGCCCACATTTTTTGTAGTTATTGTAACTTGCCAGGATAATTTTGATATCAGGACCCTGGCAATTTTGTAACAACTTGTACACCTCAATTTCATATTCAGTCAGCTAAGAAATTACATAAAGGAAAATGCCGCAATGTAAAAATTTGCATCATTTTCTTAACATGATTATTGAGACTTCTTTGTATGTTTATGGTTATACTCCATACAGGCTCTTTTACATTTTTTTCAATAACTAATGTGATGGTTTAAATTTACAGCAAGGTGTTAGGTTGGCTTTACAGTTTATTTTAATACTCATAATAGAGTCCAATGTAGTTTTAAGATCAAGATTAGGTTTAAATTTGGTTTTGTTCTTCCTTACGTTGCTGAAGGCTCTTTCCTCTCCTGTAGTGCTATGAGGAATTGTGGTGACAGTTATTGCCACTTTACAAGCAAAGGAAATATAAATGTCCAAATGATATCCATCCTCTGGTACTGAATTTTTCATCATCCTTGACGGTCTCAATAACTAGGGCATCATCCCACTCTGGTCTTGGAATTTCATCCGTTACTAACTGCTGTTTTTGGCAAAACTCTTCTTTAAGATCATCCAGTTTTCTCCTATCTTCAAATTCTTGAAATACATTTGGAAATGATTTAGTAATTGCATGAATATTTCAAAATTGTTTGAAGAATGATAGTCAAAATTGATAAACTTAGAGTTTTTCTTGACTTCATCATCTAATGGCAGCCACTTAGGGTAATACTTAAATAATGCAGTTGAATAGTATGCTGCTGCGTCAAAGAACTTATCTACAGTTTGCTGTGACATATTTTCATCTGCCAACAATTTTCTGATAGTTGACTTTGTTACAATCCCAATTTCCAGGTCAAAGTCATATTTTTGATTTTCTTAAAAAATTCCCTACTTCAAAATTCTTTGCTTTATACTAAGGCTTCCAAACATGAAATAAGTTTTTTCTTAGGAACAGTTCCATGTCATCATTTAAAAGATTTATGAGATGGTCTTTATGCTGGGGAAATTTCTTGAAATTTGCAAATGTTGATAAAACATATTGATAAAATAGCAAATATTCCTTAATGAAAGGATTTGAAAACGCAGTATGGATTAAATCTTGCTTCTGATGACCTTGCGGTTGAAAGGTATGATTTCAAGTTAAGGTATTTCTTGAGCTCATAATTTACTCATTGCTCGAGACTTAGCCACCTCACGGAAATATGTCTTTTGATATCTGCATAAATTTGGTCATGGAATTCATGGTACTCGGCTATGCAACTTTTCGTGCTGATGACTTGTCAGACCAATAAAGAATATAAATATTATGATCGTCAATGTCAAATCCATATACTTTACTGAAAGCACATGAAGCATGGCCTGTTGCTTTATGTAGTATATGACAAGGACACCCTGTGGCAACTGTGTCACTGTCCTTTTGAAATGCTCTACTTTTCACTGAGTTTGTAATACCGATGTTTGAATTGGTATTATCATCACCAGTGCCAGAGACAAAAGTCCCAGGATAAATCAAAAGTGTCAAATTTATCATTAATTGAGTTAAACATAGCCTCTACTTTGATGTTGTCTCACCCAAATTTATGTCAAGGAATTTGGCATTGTCCTGTTGTATTTGATGTCAGAAAATCTGACTGTGATAGGAAACATTTTAAAAAGGCCACCATCCTTCCATCAATCATAACACTGGATGGTGTTCTTTTCAAATGGTTGGCAAGCTCATCTTTCAAAGACTTACCAATGCAGCGTTTTTTGTTCTGAAGCAATAAAATCTAGCAGCAGCTGTGCCTCCATGAAGCTCTCACCTGACGTATGCAGTGAAATGATCAGAACGATCGAAAATTGTGTTATGATGAACAATCATCATTGTCATATTTACTTGTGCCTTTATTGCTGGATCTACATCTCAAAGAAGCTGTGCAGATGAGAAAAGCAGGCTTTTTCCCCCATTTTTCATACCGAGCTTCTTTAAATGATCCGTCTCTGCTGCCCTTTGAAAAAACTGTAAGCATTGGTTGTGAAGGTCCCTTAGAAAGCATGCCATGTCACTGACTTTCATTGGACCCACTACTGTCCTTGCAGCATTGATTACTTCATCAATATTTGAAATTTCTCCACACGTGTTTACAATTTTCAATTTCCATGTCCCGTTTGATTTGGTTGTGCAGCTGCCTGTAAATACCAGGAGTAAGGAAATTAGAAATTGCATTATTTTAGTTAATGTGAAAACATACCTTTAATTATTTTTCCAAAGGAAATCGCGAATGAAAGAAACTTGAGAAAAAATCGATTTAAAGTGTAGCTTACTTTATACTGTGTGCATAATTTCGCTATTTAAAAATATTAGAAGAGCAAAACAGAGAAATACATAGTAGCTATAACACTATGCCAAAAAGCCAGGAAAGTAGATCTAATTCATTTGACACAAGACATGTGGATTGTAACTCACCTCGACTTTGGACTTTTTCACAGAAAATGATCTTATTGGTTGACAGCCATTTTTTGAATTGTTTTCATCCATAACGAAACACATAAAGCCGGCAAATGGTCTTTTCGCTTGTCGGTGAAATGTATTGACATGTGTTGTCTGATTGAGAGTTGTCTTTTTCTTGATGTGACTGTTTTGATTGACAGAAGCAAAAATCCCAGAAACCGTTACCTGTCACCTGGTGGTCGCATTATCCATCCAAGGCGTCAGCGGTCAGCGAGTGCCATCCTCGTCTATCTCTAGCCAGATCCATGCACGCTACTGCTCTCATCTGCATCGAGTCTGTGATGTTGCTCACCCATGTTGCTCTTGGTCGTCCTCTGTATCTCTTTTTCTCAACTTTCCCCTTCATCACGCTCTTCTGTAACCCATTCTTTCTGACCAAGCGCTCAGAATATCTGCACTTCCTCTTCTTGATCTTAACTAACAACTTTCTTTGCTCTTCGTAATCCCTCTTCATTCCTGATATGATCCGCATAACTTACCTTCATCATTCTTCTGCATGTCCAAATTTCAAAAGCCTCAATTCTGTTGCAAGTACCTTGATTCAGGGTCCACTTTTCTGCTGCATATAAAATTGTTGAGAATATGTAACATCTCAGCAACCTTGTTCTGCTTGCAGCTTTAACTTTGGCGTGCACAGAAGATCTTTCATATTCATGAAGTTAGTTTTGGCTATTTCAATTCTTCTTCTGATTTTCTATTGCACCTGCTCCAGTTCCTTTCTCTCTCTCTTCACTTTTTTACTATCTGGATCTGCTATGTCCTCCTGATATTTAATGGCCAGTGAATGATGTTGCTTCACCTTGACATTGACACCTGGCAGTCTCCCATACTGAATCTTGATGCCAGTTGCTGGGCGTAGACATCTGCTTAATCCAAACATCAAATTGAATGTTTCTGGGTAAACACAAAGATTCGAGCACCTCAAACTCCGAGTTTTATTTTTTAATTTTGTAACTGACTTTAACCAATCAGTAATGGGGCTTTGAGCATCCATGAATGGAGAGTAGCCAGTCGGCTTTCAATTTTGCGGATCCTCACTTTTGGCGAGAGCACCCCCTGTTGTCAAGCATAATTCAAATTTTCAGCCAGGCCTGTTGTTAGAAAGATGTAATTGTTCTGCAAGCTACCACAGCTCACATAAACAATTGGCTGTGTGTTGTCTGTTGAGATAAGAGCAGTATTTGCGCGCTGTAGCGAAGGTTCATGTCTGGTTGATGAATTGCTATTATTGCACATTTTACTTACCTGAGCAAAGTTCAAAGCACATCTTGGTTCACGCTCAACGTTTGCTCAATTGAATTCATGAAATGGCATTGGAATTGGTTTGTCTATTCTCGGGAGGAACGTCTCAGGAGAAGTTTACTTGTCTGGAAGTGGATGTCAATCATTTTTAAAGAGTATGAGTTGTTTATAGCTAGTATTTCCGATTTCATTTTGTGTTCGTAAAGAGTTGGTTATATACCAGCCAGCATCTCTAACAGATGCTGTGGCCATCGCTTATGCCTTGGCATCATCTACAGGCTCAAGGCCGCCCGTTCTAGCCATAAGTTCCTCTACCAGCCCGTCTACACTCCCAGGCTAACAACGTTTGCTACCTTTGTGGGTCCTACGGTCCACCAAGATTCATCATGTAAGACAGTGACCATTGTCTGTCGTAACTGCAACATCAAGGGTCATTTGGCAAAAGTGTATTAAAGTTGGACTTATGCTTCTACTTCTTTCAATTCTCCCCGTCCTCAACCAAAATCTGCCGTTGTAAATATTCATTTTTTGCCTTACAATTCTGAAGATATTTTTACCAATTATACAGTCGTTTTTTTCGTGTCATACTACAATATGCACAAAATCTTTAATATAAAACGAGATATGACCAAATACAAAAAAATTAGTGCTATTACTTACACTGATTTTGTCCCACGATGGAATTACCATGGAAATTGCATCAGTTAAGCTGTGTTGCAGTTATTGGAAAATCCCAATTTTTAACTGCATATTTATATACAAATGGTATATTCTTAATTGCTTAACTAAAGTCATTTTACTTTGTACAGTCAATCAACTTAATTCTAGTCTTAATTCTAAATACGGAAATATGATAATCAAAATTAGTCCAAATACAGTTTTTTAAATCTGCTATTCAAATCGTCCGTATTTGGGATGAAAGTTCACTTGATATCATTTTGCAATCAGTCTAAAAGGAGTATCGGCACTTTTACTAAGGCATTGATGGCATAGATTGACGACAGCAGGATTCTCTGTCCTCCCACGTATAATTAACTCTGCTTAGTGTCAATAATTTGACCTGTTCCAAACAGGGTCTTCATCTTGAGCTCTTGGTTAAACAGAACACTCTTCATGACATGAACCGTTGCTTTTGCTATTCTGGACTTGATCTCCTCATTTGGCTTTGCACCCTCCTTAACGAGAGATCCGAGGTAGTTAAAGCGTAAGACCTGTTTCAGTTGTACACGGTGAGCACTGATTCTGCATTGTGGAATAACTTTTAGCTTACACATAGTCATGAACTCTGTTTTCTGAGTGTTTAGAGCAAACAGGCGTGCATGTTTTGCTCTGCGTAACAATTTAGTAATTTCTGCATTGATTTCCTTGGCTAGTAAGACAGTGTTGTCCGCAATCCCGATATTTGTAATGTTGATACCACCAACCTACACATCTTCAAGATTTACTAAAGGTTGAAGGGATTTTTGAGGTAGAAGTTGTAGTAGTCTGGTCATTGTACACAAGCATGTCTTAATGCTGACCCAGTCGCTCAGATTGTTTCTGTGACAGATTACCTCTGTTTGGTTGGAGTAGTGTGACTGTGCATTTCATAAATCCTTGTCAAAAATATCAAGATCTGACTGTTGAAGCAGTGGGTCTTCGTGCCTGACCCACTGAAAGGCCTTAATATTGTCCATGAAGCTGATGTAGACATCTTCGTTCATTTCAAGCACTTTCTCTCCGCTTTCTGTCCAATCATTTTTAAAACGAAAGTTACGTTTTGAATTCCTCTGGGGAATAAAACTCTTAGTGGCAGTTTAAAGATGATCAGTAGATAACTTTAATGTTTTATATTATTGGTCCTTTTAACGCCAGCCCTAAGTTAATGCCCGCTTTATGCCCTAATTTCCGTCAGATGCCAAAATTCGTTGACCGCCCAATTAGGGAGCATTTTACGCCAAAAATTAACCAAAGCGCACCCGTGGCGAACTCACGGTCAAGTAAAAAAAACCCACCAGCCGTCACTGCCATTGATCCTGATGGGTTCTTCCAATGATGACATGACATACTCCACTCCATTAATGCCAACTGGTTTTCCTCATGATGGCAAGATGGGCTGCACTCGCGAAATAATCGAATTTCCACTCAACCAAAAGCATTGTGGTAAATTTGTAGGGTCACTAACAAGTTCACACTCAAGCGATTTGGATAACTCCGTTTATTCCTTTTACAAAGGAATTAACCGTGAGTTATAAACGAAACTTTTGATCCAAAGAGTTATGGCAAAGGTGACGATGACGATAAAATGACAAAGAACATCACGTGACAATTATAACCAACGATTTAAAGAAACAAACAGTGATCATTGCAATTTTAATGCTTAAGGCATCTTGGTAATAAAAAAGTGAAGGACTAGAAATGATTAGGTCAATATTATCCTGTATAGGACAGCATACATCTATAAAATTCTTCAACATTAACAAGTTATGTAAATAGCGCTGACACAGATTGCCAACGAGAGTCTGCTCAGTACTAAGAGCTCTCGTGCATGTTGTTTGTTGCTCCCTGAGCAAAACACCCAAATATTTATCGATCATTTTCTTTGCGCAAATACAACATAAGGCCTCAATAACACTCATTTTCTTATCACCGACCACCGTCAAAAAGGCTCAGCTTGCATTTTCGATAGTGAACAACTATGAAAAAGTTAAATGTTGTCATGAAGGCCAATTTGAAAGGTTCTTTGTTTTGTCACCTAGGATATTCAGCTTGTTTGGCAGGAATGCTCGTCTCGTATCTCCCTCGGTCTTTTATCACCTGAAATATTTCTTATCAGCCTAAAAGTCAAACATGGCTGTATTTGATAGTCAAACAAAATGTCTAGAAGTGATAGTTGTTTACCTCCTGCGCAATCTTTTACCCTGTGCTGGATTGAAATATTGAAAGCGAATAATACTTTTGGTGACTGATCAAACTGATACAGTTGTCGTGCTTACCAACATGTCGACAGCCACTATGGAAAAATATGAAATATATTAAGTAAGAGGGGCCGGTGTAGTTAAAGACATAAAGTGAAACGGTTAGCATGGGAACAATCATATTACTTCACAAATATCACACGCCGGAGGTTTGCAACTGTAGATAGTTTTCTTGCCAAAAATTGACGACATTTAGAATAAGATAAACATGACCACAGACCAACTTATCGGCGATCTGAAATACTTATATGCTCTCGTCTTGGAAGAGAGAGTAATGCGTGCCTGAACAAATTTAATGTCTGTTAAAAAATTTTCTTCCTGTTTCTTAAGGCCTATAGAAAATAGTGAATTTGAGAGGCTGTTTCCTTAATCTGAAACACATATGCGTATTGCCTAACGTCTGCACTTTTTCACGCTTACTCACATTGGAAACTACAGGCCTTTTAACCTCCAAATTTTGTTCTTGTTCAACCACAAATCTCGATCTAGTTTAAAACATGCAATGAATTTCTATTTGTGACGAAGGGCTACTCGATGATTCCAATCCACTGCAAGGCAAATCAAATACCTGTCTCTAAACAATTGGCAGACTAAACAGATGATAGTGGGAACAAATTCATCTCTAACCCAATCAACAAGCATATGTGTTTTACTTATGCAATAGTATGATGGTTTTGCTGAGTTAGAATGAATGGATCTTCTGTCGTCATTAGAGTAAGCTAGCGTTTGTTATTAAAGTAAAAGATTAAAATGTTTTGGTCGACCAGTTGTATAATCTGCGCCCAGATCAGAAACCAATGCCTGCAATTTAGCTTAGTACAAGAGACAGAGGGGTGGAAAGCAGTGAATGATCAATTCTACATGACTGAAACTGGAAATATTAGGTAGTTGTCTTCGGTGGTCTATCGACTTAATGTTTTCTTTCACCTTTCAAGGCATAGGCGTTGCAAAGTATGACTCTGGAACACACTATGTTACTCTTCATGATACGATAAAAAAAGACGGGCTATTGTTTATTGGTTTCACGGACTTAAAATACAAACTAAATGTCTTAAAGAGAATATGCTCAAAGCTGCACAAAGAAATGTAAAAAATTAATGGTATCCATTAGTTACCCGACGGCTGAAAAACGTTTTGAAGAGGGGAAAGATAGGCATGTCTACAGTCTTTGATAGGTGGCAAAAATCGAGGAAATTAAGATGAATATTTATTCAAGCCTTATATTAACTAGGGAGCAGCAATAAGTGTTTCGATCAAATTGTGATGAGTTCTTTTGCTATTTATTCATTCAAAAAGAACAAGACTCAAAAGTTTCGACAGCTGGAAAAACACTCTTGAACAGTTGTGAACTCCACGAGGACAAATAGATTTCCTACTGTAACATCCGTCATATATCAACGATTTAGGAAGGATTAGTTTATAAAGTATCCTACCCTGTGATGGTGTTAAAAGCGTAATTGGGTTACCTTTTCACACACACCGTCGGAGGTACAGGTCTTCCGATTTGCATATCATTGGTGCAATTATAACGTAGATAACATAACTTCCAGAAATAACTGTTGGGCACATATCAATCATAAACTCTCATTTTTGTGTTTGAATGTTGATTACGATATTCAAGCTTTTAGAAGAATGCGTTCGATTGTGTGAGCGTAACAAATGTTTCAGGTTTCAAGAGTTCCTAAACGGAATTTTCTTTAATGGAGGACTTCAAAGAAGATAAATTCAATCAAAAGTAAAATACTTTGGAATTTACTTATTCGTCATGGAAATTTTAACGGCATGATGCAAAATCTAAATTTTAAAAGCAGTTACTTCTCTTCAAAACCTAAATGAATATAGGTAACGTTTGTTAACTAGGCCCTACGACAAAATGTCTTAAACTATTTCTAACATGTACCAAGTTCAATATATTTGCTGGATAGTGTTACACATCAGGTCATTGTAACCACAGTCTTAACATAAACATTGATCTGAAACAAGGACGATAGTAAGATATCGAATTAAAAATTATTTCAACTAACTAACATGGAACACGGCTCATTGACTTATTTCATTCCCAGTGTAGAAACGTTTTCGAAGCAAATATGTCATCATGAGAAAGCATGAAGAATGTTGGCATATTCTACTCGACTTTGAAACGTAAAAACGTCCAAATGTTTGAATCTACCAAGTAAACGACTGTGTGGCTCAAAGGATTTTAACCTCCAGCAAAATAGCCTACAGAAATAGTCTGAAATCCAAAAACATTAGGACCACTTTTCTTGTTACATTTGCTTATCTTTTCATGGTCATATGCAGAGTTGCGATTCGTCCATCATCGGCCGTTGATGATCCCCATACTGCGTCATTTCTACTTCATTCGTTTAAAAACGCAAGCAAAGAATGAAGGCAAAGTCAATGAAGATGTTTGTGGATGATTAGAACAGTTCATTTGTGCATGAATATATTTACGTTAGTTCACGTTCTGGTTGTAGAGGTATGTTTTAAGACTTGATTGAAGGTCATGAAAATGGCCGCCTAAGACTCCTTTTTACTGTGAAAGAGAGTAGTAAGAGATATATAGTATTAGATAAGTAGCGTATATTGTTAAACAGCAAATCGACGAGAGAGGCCTTATAACCAGCAAATCGATGAGAGAGGCCTTATAACCAGCAAATCGATGAGAGAGGCCTTATAACCAGCAATTCAATGAGAGAGGCCATATAACCAGCAAACATGTTTCAAGTCAGTCGACATGCACATTTTGGGTTGTTATTGTAGAACAATTTTAAATGCAGCTTTAGCGTATAAGAAGATAGAGCAAATATAAAAGGATAATGTAAACGTGACTGGAACAAAACTTGATCATCGTCAACAAAACAACGATCTATATACGCATATACGTAAACACGTTTCAAATATGCTGAGAATCGTATGTCAATATTCCATTGCTGTAGGTTTGGCGTAGTTTCTCCTAGTATCTCAGAAGCAGAAGCTGGAAGCAATAGATGATGAAACGGACGACTAGACGGCTAGTGGCATCTTCAGCTACGGGATATCAATGTCTTTTATCAGACACGAGTGCAGAAAGTGCAAATTTGAGGCTTAATGAAGTCGTCTGCTGTTAGCTGAGTAGATGTGCCACTGTCTACTCCTTACTTTATCATAAATAGTTTTTTAGTTAGGAAGATTCTGTTGAAAGTATGTGGCAAGCTTGCTCAAAGCTGGGCACTTTGTGAAAATTGTAACTACAGGAGAAAGTTCACCTGTAGGCCCAATGGTTTCCCCTGTAGTTAATGTCAAAATAAAAAGGTCCCCAGTAGTTTGGGCCTTTTCGTTATATAATTGGTAATGCTGTTTATATTGGCCCTCCATATTGATGAATAATGGTGACCTCCTGCATCTTTCTCACACTTTTCGGCCCGTTTTGCAAATTTTGCCCAGGAATCGAATTTTTTTTTAAAATGCTCTGCTTTAAAGCACGAAAATGAGAACTTTAAAATGTACGTTGCTTATTATAAGCAAAAATAGTGAAACAGTTTCTGTCCGTAAAGCGATCGTTCGAGTTTGTGTTACTTCCTCAGCATCTTGTCACATTGCGAAAGTAGAAAACATCACTGACGCATGGTACTGCCCTTCGTCAACATTGTGATGAATTTTTTAGAGCTTCTTGTTAGTACTATTATCACCTTGCAAATATTATTGATTTTTCGTAGCCTAACGAGGCAAAGATTTGGGCTGTTTGTTAAAACCTTGTCGTCCTAGACTTTTAATTTTTCAAGAGCAGAGGCTCACTGAGGCAGGTGTGACTATTGAAATGGTAATTCTGATTTGGCAGGACCAATCGGTAATAGTGGGTTTCATTTGCTCTGACAATTCGTCTGCAAGACTGTCGCGTAGGTGACAGACCGGCAGATGACGGTACAAAGGAATTCGTTTTTAATTTTACTAAAACCATTTCACGTGTATTTGTTTAAGATGCTTGAAAATCAGGAACTCAATACAACAACTCTCAACAGAAACACCATATGAATTCTTTATTTTTTTCTATTTGACGACAAATATGAAACGATTTAACTGATATAACCTTTTATTTTTTCTAATCTTGCGTGTGTTAACTCTCAATTTATTTCTGTTGACAGTTAATCTTTAAAATCTCGACGGAAAAGAATGTTTTACTAAAAGATTTTTCTTTCAGCTGAAACAGGGAAAGTGCCATCTGACATTTCCGCCAGCCTGATTTGTATTGTTAGATATTGAAGAGAAATATTTTCTTAACAAACGTAGACATGTTTCTCCACCTT
The DNA here is from genome assembly GCA_024741275.1 of Chironex yamaguchii. Lineage (NCBI taxonomy): Eukaryota > Metazoa > Cnidaria > Cubozoa > Chirodropida > Chirodropidae > Chironex > Chironex yamaguchii. Next base: position 23,238 of record JANTCA010016553.1, on the reverse strand, counting down.
AGAAATAAATACGAACATAACAAAAGAAAAGACAGGTGATTCAGTTCCCAAGCCATAATTTGTCGGACCTGCCTTATTAAAATCTAATATAGCAGTGGAATTTTCCTACGCAAACTCCTCTGCTTGTCATTTCTTATGTTTTTAAATATCTGTGTTGCTAAAATGTCACGTATAAGCAAAGGAAAGTTGCTTTAAAGCTTGTTTTAAAATTCATAGTTTCATTGCTTCGAGTAATCCAGTTTAGAGTGCTACAAAACCTGCCTTCAGTTACGGAAACAATAGTTGTCAAATACACCAAATAGGAAGAACATTTAAACACTTCAGGTTAAAAACGTGCTTATTTTCTGCCTTCCTATACAGATAACCGAACTAAGCACTATAGACTGAATAAAGCTGAACAGTCATGTTTAAGAACGCTTTATTGTATTTAATTTGACACTTTGTATCTCTTCCAATACAAGTCTTGACGACTAAAGTTAAATTGATGTTCGAGCAAAACGTTTGAGTAAAGTCTAACAAGAAATAAATATATGCGTTATTTTCAAATAATTATATAATAGTGACCAGGTAAAAGTATAAATACACATTTCAGTTTATACACCTGATTTGTAAGGTAGCAGAGAATAGAGATTTGAAAACACTAACGTAAGGCTCGCTAGGCCAGCATGTGATAAGAATATTACCCAAATCAACTTCCAAACGACTAAAACAAAATGATTGATAGAACCGAAAAAGTATCCCAATTTTCGTGACCATAATAGGAATGGTCTAAACTTTACACTGGGATATACAGTGCGAACTATAACACAAGGCATACAGAGACTTTATACAATTGCATGACTTTATTTGAGTCGAAACTTCCCATAACATCTTCGAGGACAGAGGTTTAGCTCTGAGGAGAGAGTTTTGCTTGGTCAGTATTTTCCGGAGGTGATAAGAAGATGGATAAGCTAATCGTGAACATTTTTTTCTCATCAAAACATGGGCCAAAACAGGGTAAATGAATGAGAGTCAGGATACTCAACTTGAGAACGACTCGCCACGAGAGGATACTTCACAGCATCTGTCCACCATATTGGTCAACACATTTAAGATAGAACTTTCAATAAAGTGGTAGAAAGGTTCCCATCGTTGCGTTCAATGCCATCAACCATTAGGCTACAGACGAACACCAATAAAACAAGAAGCACTCTTCGCCAAATCAATGTGAAAAAAGTGACCTGTACTAATAGGCGGCGTGGTAACAGGCGCTTTCCCTAAGATAACGTTCTTGCTAGTTGTGGTTTCATGAAGATATCATTATCACTATTCTTCACCATGGCTCCCAAACTCGTCTGATAATTTTTGGCTGGTCAAACAACACCCTGCAGTTTTTCGTAGTATATTTTGTCTAACTACACTTACTGAAATCTTTTTGTGAAGTAGTTTTCTGCTTGTGTCTTGTCTAGACACCCTCTCGGGAAAATTGGATTGCGCGATTTTCCAGTGATGGTGGTTTTGAATTGTAAGATACGGACGTCGGTTCGATTTCCCATGCAGACGCTACACTTTACTTAGCTTCTCATCCTTTCGAGGTAGTTCGGATGGGTACAACTGCGCTTGCGAAGAGAGGTGAGAAAGGTGACTAAATGGTCGGAGTTGCACCCGCCGCAACAATGAATGTGATTGAAACTAGCGACCATGGAGCATTCGTGTTGCCTTCGCCTTCTTTATCTGAGTAGCTCGTCTCAGGTCCGAATGTTTACTACTAGAAGAAGAACAACATGATTAAGAGAAGATAAAATTAAATCAGGGAGAGTGATCAAGAAGAAAGAATAAATGTTAATGTTTGGCTTGAGTGGTATGTGTAAGAGGAAACGATTCGGCAAGCCATGAATTCCACATTTTGAAGTTTTGAGAAAGAAGCCATTTAAATAGAAGTCCTTGTTATTCAGAGGTATTAGTACAGTATACGGACGAGAGTTGTAGAGAAGTTTCTGGTTTGTCGCTGAAACATTTTTGGGTGCCGGCTTTCGAGAAAACAACTCATTTGGGCAATAGCTTTGAAAATGTTTATAATACAATACATAGGTGGTAACGTCACAACGACGAGAGAGAAAATCCATTGCAGATGCAAAGTCAGGGTTAATTGTTTTGTGGATTCTATTTTGGATTTCATTTGGTGAAGTGAAGAAGATACTTCAACCCAGATGTGGCAACAATATTCGATGCAAAGTCCAAAAGTGGACTTGATAAATGATAGTCAGAGGTGCATCGAAATTCCGAGCACGTAGTATGGGATCAAGTTTCATTGCCGAATATTGAGCAATTCAGTTAACCGAGGCCTTTCGCCTTTTTCCTTTCGTGTAATTTCGTCTTTTTTCTTTCGTGTAATTTCGTCTTTTTCTACAAGTAGCAGTTTGCCAAACTTAAGCTTTCCATTTCGAATAGTTTTAAAGACAAATCGCAAAAGACAAATGGTACCTCATGACTAAAAATAAATGTCAACGTGGAGTTCAGTAAACACTACTCCTAAATAACTGACAGTAGCTAACTGTTTGTAAGCTTAGAAAGGAAACGTGTAAAACTAATTTTAGTACCGTACTCGTATTCAAAGAGCGGTTACACAACACCTTAACAATGAGGAAACATATCACTGTGTGGCATCCAATCATTATTAACAACAGTCTTAATAGTATTTTTCTATCCACAATATGCGCGCTCGTTATTTTCGCCAAGGAGTTGACAGTTAAAAAATGGCTCGTTGCCTTCTACGTTTCAAGCTAATTGTTATATGACTTACATGAGGCATAGGGGTGATGGTAAAGATAAGCTCATTTTTCTTTCAAGTGAACGATCAGGGTTAGAGCACCAACCATATTTCAATCAATCCCATTGACCTGTTAAGCTCAGCAGGAAATACGTCAGACTTGGTTCGAGACTTACGTTGTCACGGTTATAACTGCTGTTCGTCACACAAGACCACGCAAACTACTTCTGTCTACAACTCTACTCCCGTCATAGAGCTTTTCATCCTATTTTATGACAAATAGCAGTATCTATCGAAAAGTTATGCAGCTGTCTCTGAAATTGATCTAGGGTTAACTTCCTCGACACAGTGATTGTGTCTCTATTGTCGCACAGAGTTTACTTATTCTACCGGCAGTTCACTGCAAATAGCTCATTTTCCACCAAAACTTGCTAATTATCGGTATTTCTACCCTTGTATCAGTGGTATAGCAGCAACCTTAGAGTGAAGTAAAAATATCTTGCCCAGTAAATGCCATTTTTAAAGCATGGCTCACCAACACCTAACAAAAATTTCCATTTCTTTGCTAAGCGTCAAAATTCTACGTGTTGCATCTTACAAGGTTCTTTTTCAGTAGTTCGAGCCACATAATTCGTTAGTGTGTTCGGGTTTAACTTGATAAATACGAATGCAACTGCTCATTTATCCGTCAGTCGATTTCTAGTATTATTAGAAGACCGCATTTTAATATTTCATCAATACTTTTCTATGTAATGTTAAGAGTCAGGTCTCTTCGACAAAAACCCGTTACTTACGAAACTGTTAATAATATTCAGGGGTTTAACAAACACAATAACTATTGTTTTAAAATGTTAAAACCGGCTTGGGAACTATATCATTCGTAGGGGCAATTGCAAAGCGATGTAAAATTCGACATGTTTCAGTGCAACTATTTTCTTTTACGGTTAGAAATTTATTACAGGCAAATAAAGACAAGCGTATATGTTCGTAATAGCCTCACGGTTAATTTGTGTTTTGAGCCGGTCAATGACGTGTTTGAAGCTCATGACTATAACCCATAATACGTTGATATGCTATACAAGTAAAGTAGGAGAGGTTGCCAAAGATACGCTGTTTCCAACTTTCCAACAAACACCTTGGCTTTGCGTAAATGATTATTTTGAAAGAATAGATAGCTCATAAAGTTTGATAATCGTCCAGTGAATATAACAAGAACGAAAGTTCAAAAGCGTGTTTTCGTGGACTTTCGCCTTATCAAATTATGGTAATCGCTTATTTTGAAGACGCGTCTCTTGCAGACTATAGAGAGAAGTTATCATGATTTGAATATCTTTGGAAAGAACTGTTGAATTATTGAGAGACCTCTGCCTTTTTGCTATCAACGTATATCAAAAGAAACAAAGCAGATGTATTCTTAAGTATGCAAAATTCGCAACTGCCGTGATAAAGACAGCTTGATCAAATTCTTAAGCATAAAGCAGCACGTTACCATAGGATCCTCATCAACTATTGAGAAATCCCTTACTCTGAACAAGACTTAGTATTTGTGAATAGACAAAGCAAGGCAGGTTTTAAGTAAACTAAAGACGCTCGTTTAGAGCATAGCAACGGCCATGCTGAAGTCAAAGGAGCTCTATCCGACTATTAAAAACTTCTTTCTCTTTACATGTAAATCTTTTAATTATGATATATTTCTAAAACATAACTCAGAGAATGACAGGACGGACAAATTTCAAACTTGACCTAAGTTCCAGCTTCAACGTGACGATTGTAAATTCATATATAATTATTTTGCCTCAAAATATGTAAGTGCATTTTCGACAAAAAGCCTCCATAAGCTATTGTTTACATTTTGAGTCGAATTATTGAATACAAGTTCTATAATCTATCGAAGTTTCATCAAAGCAAATTTTGGAGCTCTCCTGTCAAGACAAGCCGTGTGATTTTAAACACAATTGATATCATTTAATTGGAGCATAGTCTTACCTAACATTCGATATCATATACAAAGTAGCATTATTATTTCTTGCATTTTGAATTAACGTAAAGCTGTTTGGACAGGTGTTTAAATCCTATGATTTAAAGTCTTATTTAGTACCAAATGAAACTAACATCGTGTTAGCGTAGGTACGGAAATATAAAGAAAAGAGATCTAGATTTCTGTGGATATTACTGTTTGTATATGTAGACTTCAATCTCGCTTTTTCTTTGGGTTAAATATTGTGTATCGTGGAAAGGAAAAAAATCAAAAATTAAGATGCAAATCAAAACAATTACTATGTATTTAAAAGTATCATCCTGATAAAGGGCTGGGTAAAAACAGTTTTGGTCTTAATTAAAGAAACAGTTGACCCTTTACGGTATAGGTACAATCAGCTTTACTGACGATAAATATGTTTTTGTAACGCTAATATATCTCACTAGCTCCCCTTATCACACAAATGCCGTACACACTAATCCAACAAACTACTAGTAATAGCGGAGTCATTTTTCTCAGCAACACTGTAATTTTCTAATTGGTATCTCTCAAAATGGTGATCTTTCTACAATATTTTCTTCATTCCTTTCTTTTTTACACTGCTTAATCGCTCTTTTTCATAATATTACGACACTTATAGACCCATGATGTTAACAAAAAACCTTCCTTTTTGATGGCGACAGACCACTCCTAAATAAAAAGAACAGACATAAAACTCTCAGGGAAGAGAAATTACTTGGATTTTAAATTCATCTAAGGGCCGAATTTTGGATTGTAATTTAGTCAAGGCCACTCTTAAAAGTTAATCAGAAACCAATAAACCTAGTCTAGCCAATCAAAGCAACTACTGTCTCGGAATGTGTTTCAGCTCAACTTACAAAATATTCTTTAACTTTTTGCGGTGCTAAACGACAGTGTCTATCAGGCTTGAAATAGATAAAACCACACTCGGAAATGCAATGATCACAAGAGTAATAACCAGCAAAATCTAGTGACAAAATGGTACTGATGAAAAATAGCAAGAAAACGCCAGACGACTTTCATTTACACTTCATAGACTGTCCTTTTGCCACAGTTGACAGGATTACATATGGCCCTACTGTGTGTCTGTTTGTCAAACACGAAGATTTTGCACCTTACATATCTATTGTTAAGGACTTGTCGTATTCTCATTAAACTGGAAATGTAGATTTTATCCTCCTTTCCGTGTATCTTGTCTGTATAGCCACCCGTTAAAAGTAAACACGATCTCTACAAAAAAATGCTTTCCTCAAACATTCTGTTGTGAAATAGTTTTCATAAAGCTTGGGCAGGAAGTTTTTCAACATCGTATTAATTCTTCATTTTTCTACACACAACCTGTGGTTTACCCAAAAAGAAGACATTCCGATTGCAAATATTTTGACCAGCTAAGTTTAATAAAGTCGTAACTTTTTCTGTAGTTAAGGAAGCGTTTTCTTTGTGATGGAACAAGACTATAGCAGAGAATAAGGAACTCGCTCTTTTTACGCAAAATTCATGTGCGTTTGACAAGGATAGCAATCATTTTGATTCTGTCTAATAATACACGAGGTTTAGCTACACTTTGTTGCATAGATTTCCTTCATTTATGGCATCAGCTTTCTTTCTTTTAAAATCCTAAGCTTAAATCTGCTAAAAGACAATAAAAACTGATCTGTAGGAAGAGACTTTACACAATAACCACGAGGTGTCGTTTTCATGTTATTGATTTGTGTCTTTATCAATCGGCGTGTGCAAATCCAATACTATTGCTCTGACAACCAAAGCTAAGACAACCTTTACTTGGTACTTTCATCTCATTCAACTTGCAATAAAGTAAAGAGTGCAATTACACTAGACGAATCACAAATCAAGCGATTATTGTCTAGAAAACCTTTTTAGTATATCAATGTACTGCTTGTTAAAGGCAAATAAATATCAGGCTCGCCGAAGACATTTTACTGCTTTTAAAGGGACTGTAAAGTAAAATTTCCTAATCTGTTAAACTGCTGCCCTCAAAGGGATTGATATTTAACGATATTATATTGAATTACTTCCTTTTGATCTAAATAGGATTCTATTGCTTTTTCTTTTTCAGGCAAGCAATGATTCCGCAGCAAAATAATTAATTGTTTTTCTTATTAAACGCCAGCCAAAAATATCATGAGTATTGCTGAGGTCGTGTTCCCCTATCATTTAAGTGTGAGAGTGAGTAAAATACGAGAAAACAGTTATGAAAAGCACGAAACTGTATATTAGTGATTGACGCGAAATTACCAACAACGTTTCTTCTTTCAGTTCATGTAAAGGTGAAATAATTTTTTGGGAGCGGCGTGCAATTCTTGGGATGTGATTCTTATTCGTGCTAAGTGGAAACAACTCTCAAAGCACTAAATATGTAAGCAAGCAGTAAACTCTAGTTTCTTGTCCTTAGGTGTAAGCCTCCTCGAATACAAACGTGATGTTTACTTACAAAGAATGTGATTTGCGCCTTTTAATTTTGCGTACAAAGTTGTATTTTAATAACGAAGTGACGACCTTGCAGAAAGACATAAACCAAAACAAAATAACAACGCATAAGCATCAAAAGTTTATTAAATTCTTGCCAATTGAAGTTAGTACATTCATTTTATTGAATTTATGTGATCATAGATCACCACGTCCTGCGTTCCTTTTCGCGTCAGTGTTATTGTGTGTGTCGAATAGATACTCCGAAAAAGATACTCAACATCATTAGTTAAATAGATAATCTTACAAAAAACCGAAAAAAATTACAAAGATTAAAACTTTGTTTTGGTATCTTATAGCACAGAGAAAAGCTCAACGACACAAGAAAAAAATTGTGAATACCTTAGATGATATTGGTAAGATAGGTTTAATGTTAAGACAAAGTTTAATATCGAATAATTGAGCATGAAAAACAGATAATTGTTTAGGAATGTTCAGTTGATCAGATATAATAAAAATATTAGAACCAGAAGTGATGAAAGATGTTAACTTGTATATACATTTAACATCTCATAATGAAATGTGTTTTACCAGGATATTTGTATTAAATTTTTATACAAAACTCAACAAATGCCGAATTTCATAAACCAAACATGTATACCTATTCTTAAGATCACGATGGTCACTCAGCCAATTAAATTGATAAAATTTTGGAGCTAGTTAAATTAACTTTGAATTAGATAGGAACCCTATTAAACCATGGTTATATCTTGGTTGAAGTTCAATTGAATTATATCAAGCTTAATTCGTGCCTCCTTGGTTATTAGTTATTTGCATAAACACAACAAACCTCAGCAGTGGCTTAGTGGCAGAGTGCTCGCTTTGCATGCCGGAGGCTGTGGGTTCGAAGCCATGACTGGGGCATTCCAAAGACTTTAAATATGGTACATAAAGCATCCCTGCTTAGCACTCAGCACTTACGGGATAGATTATGGAAGTTAAACACACAGTGCTACCAGTGGACTAGCCCCCTACTGTAGCATTCACTGTAATTGCACAGCTGTGTGGCCCAAAGGCTAAAGGAAAGGAGATGGGCGCCGCTCTAATACACCAAATGGTGTGGGAGGGAACTTTAACTTTTGATAAACACAACACATGTACCAAATAAATAAATTAGTTACACTGATATGACTAATTTGTATTTCTTCAAACATACGTTCTATATATAGAAATTCAATCTTCGTCAGCTTCTTATATTTGATTTATAAAAAGTGTACTCAGATATTCATACATTATGTGTTTTAGATATGAGTACATACATCTATCTGTACGTGTACCCATCAGCTTGTCTAACTTTATATATCAATCTCCTATTCATTTTCCTTTTTGATATTTACAAAAACAAAAATTGAGTAAAATAAAATGAAATGAAATGAAATAAAATGCCACCTCGAAGTTGAAAAATCGACTCTGTTCAAGCCACTACATGCATCTGACAAGTTGATGTGGCAAAAATTGAGCTACACATTTGAAGCCAAAATATTTCTTTAAGATCACATTTCGAATGAATTGTCACTGCTTCCCTGATTTATAATCAGAGATCAAAGAACAAGAGAAGCAATGAAAAAATTTTATGATGTTGACGTACTTAATTTAGTCGTGTACTCTATGATTTAGAGGAACCTCAAATGATCACTTACAGTTGAAAAGGAAATCTATTCACCTAGCATTCGTTCTCTTATCCTGGTAATCTATTTACTGTCTAATCTTGCAATCACTTCCTTTTGGCTAATGAGCAAAATTTGACGTTTGTATCTTACATCCTCCGTAGTGCAAAAAAGATCTGTCTTGATTGTTATTCCATCACAAACAACGCTCAAGGAAGCTATGCGAACTTAATTAAGCGCTTCCAATAGATTAATTCATAAAAAGAACGGACCTCAGATTTTATGTATAGGCGAGAGATTGTTTAGTCTATTAGACTCATTACATACAAAACCCGGGGTATGCTATGACAGTCGTAGGTTCAGCTGGACAATGGCGCCTAATGCACTGATAATCAAATTGACAAGACATAGCCTTACCGATGATGTCTATATCACTTTTCAGCAGCTACTTTCTTCAGGAAACTTTAAAACGGTTATTGTGATAAGAATTATGCAATTAATTATGCATATTTCAGCTTAGATATACTCATGAATGCCTGGTTGAAAACTGACAGAAATTTTAAAACCAACATTCGGCTTTATTCCATAGACATCGATGACCATGAGGCTCGTTACAGCTACCAATCTTGATTTTTAATGGCCTTTGATGGCCTAATGGCATTTTGGGCCGACGTAGTTTACCACACGTATATCTTCTACATATAGATTTTTTGAAAAATAGTATTGTTTGCTCAGTAATTCTACGGCTTATTACAGTTCGTGAATGCCTTTGATTACTGAAAACATGCGGCATACGTCCTGTCAATGAAAACGAAGTTTTGGCATGCCTTCATACAGATAAGGTCACGTGCAAAATACGTAAGAACGTATTGATAATTCGCCAATATTCTTGTGTGCTTTAACACACATGTATAGCAGAAAAATGTTAAATAGATTATCCCATGGTACTTGTTAAGGTTTCGGTTAGTAGAGCCAAGATGCTTTTTCGTAGGGAGCACATAATATTGGATACCACATTTGCTTTTTATGCTGCAGGCTGCAAATTGGAGTCTTAGCTGTCCATTCCGTGAATTATAATGCCTCTCAATGTAAAACTGTGGTGTTTTGCCTTGTTTCCTGTTAGCATTTTGAGAAATACAGACTTATATAGTTTGAGCACCTGTCTCAGGTAGCAATTGATTGGACGCAATTATCAATTCTGAGTGACAAACCATTCATCTGAACCATTTTACCGGAAAAGTGCTCTGAACGTTAAACTGCCGAGACCTTGTTTCTCAGGAGTGAATTTATGATGTCAGGGTTTGACAATGGCGTCACTATGCAATTATTAAAGTAGTGAGATACTAAGATCATAATTAAACCCCACCTAAAATTAGTCGTACCATTAGAAATTAGAAACATTTTATGATTTGTGTTTATCAACACTATCTCAAAAATGGCTTATTAGTGGCAGATGAAACCTTTAGAAACTTCATCGTTTTTGCTGATAAGAATAGTAGTAATAAAGGAAGTGTACAGGGATGCCTTTATTTTACGTAGTTTTGTATCAAGCTGGCAAAGGTATTGGGTTATAACAACCTAGTATTCAATTCTACAAATTTATTGATGACAGTAATGTAGAATTTAAGTTAAGCAGAATATAAATTGGAAACTTCTCATGACCACCCTAATCCCAGCGGGCATAAACATTAAGCCATTTGATAACTCGCTACCAAACCCCCCTGTAGACACCCTATCTGACTTAATGTATTCACATACTGACTTCTTCTTGAAATGAATTGCTTCCAAATGGGGGATTTGATGTTTAGGTCATCGTAGCAATCAGGGAATATACCAGTCACCATGCAGAGAGGATTCCGATGAACCAGCAGGCGAAAGAAAAGTGATAAAGACACTGCCTTAACCTGATTTGGGCCCAAAGCGTCTTGTTACCATGCAAATTCTCTTCCATAAGTAGTTCTATGTTACTGCTCACTCCCTTGAATTATTTGTCCCTAGAGAACAAATTACTGATTAGTTAAGAACCAGAAAAGTGGACACAAAGTCACATGTCCAGCAGCGAGGACTTGATGTGGAAATCGAGTTTTTTATTAATTTCAAGCATTCTGATAATACAGGAAAATTGTTTTCGTGACAATACCGGACATCTGTGACAAAATGTCAGTAATGTTGCAGGAACTACTCTTAGGAGCCAGTAGTATAAGGTAACATAAAATTGTAACTTTACCGCCCTTTTGAAGACGATAAGGATCCATCGACAAATTCAGCCAGTAGTATAAGCTCACTGAAAAAGAAATTTGATTGTCCTACTGACTAAGACTATGTGCCTTTTAAGTGTTTAGTTAGTCAGTTCGTTATTTAGTAAAGTCCTCAACTTTAGTACAATATTCTAAGGATTGTACTGTGTCTACTTCGGTTCAGGGTATAGTAAGATTTACAGGTCTCTTATATTTTCAGTAATGAAGAAGACCAATAAGTAATATTTATACGTTAGATCCCATTATGTCAGCAGTGGCTGGCTGATAATGAATACGAACATTTCTGCACACTATCCTTATAAATCACCTTCCTGTCATTCATTACTCGTGGACTTCTTAGTCCTAAATTTGTGCTATGGTGTATTTCGTGTTGCTTATCTTTGCTCAGTTGCAGCCTGTAAAGAAGCTTTTTTGTTAAAGACTGTTCCAGGACAGAAGTATAACATTGCCTTTTTCTATTCAATGAAAACTGGAAACTTTGCTCCGTGCACTGAAGATCTTCAGTACACAGTTTGCGCAGAATGTGCACAGCTCACAAAAAGAATGGGCGCAAATTCTGTACTTGGATTCAATGAGCTTCAATTCACCTTCGTATGCACAAATAAGTCCTATTTATTTTTAGTAACAATTCAATAATTACAACAAAAAGTTTTAATTTGAGGTTTACAGCATGAAATATTGAAGTAATGGGTTAATTATAGCGGGTTTGATATAATAATTCTTGCAACGTACTCTCCTTATAGTGTGCGCAGAGACAGAATATTTGGTGCCCGAGAACCTTGCTCAAAAGTTAACTTCAGTGCACGTTTTACAAAGTTTCCAGACTGGAATGGCTCAGTATAAAAGTCAACGAAAGACCTGTAAACCAATAAAATAAAGCAATGTACTCTCAAATGTATTAAAAGACCAAAACGTAAGTCCCAACCATTCCGGTCATCATTATAACCAACGCACGCTATTAGATACCGATCAATCTGCGCTAATATGCCTTTTAATAACCAATGCAAATAGATACAAAACAACAAATTGAAACTATGCGGAAGCAAAAAATAGACTAGAAAATGGAATACCAACGAATGAAGGATGCTTTCATTAATCGCAAAACAACACTGCGGCAAAAAGAAAAATTTTCATTTAGGTGAAGTCTACAATGAAGACGACGAAAATGGTCAATGCAAATCATAGGCAACACAAATTCTCCTCTTTCGTTAGCTACTACTATATTCATTTTAGGAATTCAAAGTGAGCCACGACACTTGCATTGATAAATGGAATTCGAGTCTTTCGCGTGGGCAGCAAGACCAGCATTACCGATGATGGTGCCATACTCCACAATAGTAGGCAAAGGTCAAATGAAAAATAGCAAGGTAACGTAAACTTCCAAGTCAAGAAATTTGACAATTAATGACAAAACGCACATAAATACATTTACATGCGGTAAGATGCAAAAGAATACAATATTCACTTAAGTAATGTTTTACGACATTGTAAGAACATCTGTGTACGCAGTCTTTCTCGAGCACATTTAGCAACATATAAAACTTGCTACGGTGGGTCTTTGATATTAATTTAGGCTTAATCTGATAAAAGATTCCACGTGTAGAGACAGATCGTGAGCGGCGCTAGGCATGTGAAGCTATCATTGAAGGCAACATAAAATGTTGAAATGGAAACATCTTGTGCGAATCCATTAGTTCATCAGAGATACATCTCGATTGGAAACGTTCCCTATAGGGAATATTACAGATACGAACTAGGTTTCTGTAAAGTTTCGAGGTGAAAAAGCAAAACTAATGGTTACTTATGGTTACATTGTAATCTACAATTTAAACATTTTTCAGAATTTTAAAAGTTAGTTTTAAGACGCTCTTTCACAAGAGAAACTTTTTTCAAGAACAGGGAGATTACATGGCTGTTTTTCTTACCGAATGCTTAGAAATCTAACATTATCCAAACGTCCTTAAGTCCATTCCTTGAAACGTTTGATTCTCGAAAGTACAAGGATTTCTGTCCAATAGTAGACAACGTCATCAATGCTACCAATTACTGTCAAAAACCTCTGTGGCAATTTTTGCTCTTGATCAATAAAAACTTAACCTAAGCTATAAATTTTGAATTTTCATCTATACTTGAGTTATCCATTTAATTTTGAGACTATGGGACTAACCTTTGGACTAAAAAACTGTGAAAAACGTTAACTATTACCCTTTGGTTAGCTTCTTTTCATGGTTAGACTAAATATTAAGTTTTACTAGGCTTTTCAGAATCATTGTACGATTGAAATAAAAAGTAAATTACTTTTGTGACAGAGAGTAAAAGGATACAGATATTTTTGGCAGCGTACATGCTCAAGAAGTGTAAAGTCTGATATTACACATGAGTTTTTAAAAAAGGGATCCAAGTTTAGTAAAAAATTTCAAATTACTGAAGTGTTCTGCTAACTTAGGCAGTCATATAATAACTTTGTAAGATGCAATATACAATTCATATTATCTTGATCTTTAACAAAAGGCAGAGAAACAGACGGAGCCAAGAGTATCGACATCAATCTTTTATCCCAAATGTCTTTTCAAATGTACCAATTTCTCCCTTTCAGAGAAATCTTACTTTTATACAAACCAGCAATTTCAGCATTTCAAATAAATTACGATAGTAATTCTTCTTATGCAAACTAAATTCTAGACAACCGTATACAGAAGCTTTCTTTTGGTATGAACAGCTGTAGTTTTTTATTTATTCAGTAAATAGCCCTTTCGTTGCGTACTTTAGCGTGCATTCTGCCCTTTGCTTGGTAATACAACTTGTTCAATAATGAAATAGGCTGTTAATAATTTATTAGAGGCAAATTTTTCCGCTCGGTTTCTGTATAGCATCAAAGATCAAAAAATGATATGTACTCGATTTGCCAATTTAACATATTCCATGGAAAAAGAAATGAGCAAGATTTGTTTACATGACGGCACATTACTGAGAAACGTGGCAAATTTCTATGGTAATGAATGTAACAGGAAAATATTTTACTAGAGCTAAAGAAGCCATGTTTCGCGGACACAATCATTAACAAGTATCAACAGGCAAACTATTGTGATATGGGCAAATTTTCTTGATTGATGACTTCGTACGAACAATACACTTAACAGATAAGACTCAAAACATAGAACTTTAAACTAATACAGGCCAAGTATAGCAGGTTGCTAAAACTGAACTTTACGATACTTTTTTGGATCAATTCAGGCATGTATCTCTACTGAATTATTCATTTAGATACTTGTTTACAAGAGTCAAAAATCAAGTTTGCCTCTCGTTTCTTTAAATAAAGAATGTTCATTATTATTGCAATCGATACTAGTACACCTAACGAGCTTCTAATATACTAAGAAATACTTTAATAGACATAAGCAAAGGAACTTTCGTGCAGTCCTTGAAGAGACATTGTTGCAAACACCAATTTAAATTAAGTACTTTTTGGGTAGACGATATAATTCTACCATTTTACCGAGCAGGCACAAGAACGTTCGGGTTCGCTTCCTCAGATTGAGAGTGACATTTCAATATGTGTCTTTGAAGTCCCGGTGAGCTGTAAAATGTACTCGAACACTGAGGACAAGAGAAAATCTCTCCGTTGTGAATTCTTGAATGTTTCTCTAATGTGGCTCGATTTGGAAAACGATTTCCACATATTTCACACGTGTGTCCTTTGGGCCCAACGGCATGGTTTAAAACATGTTTGGCTCGATTTGTAAGACTGCGGAATACTTTTCCACAGTACTGACAAGGGTAAGGGCGATTGTTTGCGTGGTAATTGACATGTTTTCGTAAATACGCTTGTCTACGAAATGTTTTACCACACTGTTCACAAGCAAATTCCCCATTTCCATTTTCACTGCCAGTTTCATCCGAATTATTGTTCTCATCCTGACATAGCTCCATTTCATCTATTTTGACCTCAGCTGGCTCACTTTCACCACAACTATCTTCGTTGCTCTCTTGCTGGTCGCTAATCTCTCTCGAAACATCTGTTGGGGGACTTGTCCTTCTTTTTGTAGGAGTATCCTTGGTATCTTTAAGTTTTGGAAGCTTTAAAGGTTTGTTAGAGGTCGGAGATCTTGGTCGATGCCAACGACGATGCGATGCCAGGTTGGCTGGGCAGCTGAACACTTTATTGCATTCTGGGCATCGGTGCTCAACATGTTTTATACCAGAACATTTATGTTGTGCCAGAGAAAATGCATCACTATAAACCTGCTTACAAAGTTGACAGATAAATGTGCTTTGAGGAAGCGGTCCCTTCACAACAGGAAAATTCTGTGTCTGGTCTTCTAATTTTTCTTGAATGTTCTCTTTAAGTGTCTGCCTGCAGTGTTCTCTCCGCAAATCTGCATAGACGAAATCTTTATCCTCTGTTTTAGTCTTGAAGTTACTGACAAACAAATGTCTCAAATCGTCCTGATAACAGGAGTCGGAGAAGGATGATGAAAATCCAAATGGAGATACATAAGTGGTCATCTCTACATTCCTTTGGCTGTCTCGTTTCTCAACTTTTAATGTTTCGCGTCCACTAAATGATTCAAAAGCACTGTGGCTACTCTGAACCAATCTTTGTGGTGAACTAACTCCATTTTCTTTAGAAGGAGAAAGACTGTGGCCTTTCACAGGAACAGGGCTGTAAAAGCTCTTCTTGTTTTTAACTAAAAATGATTTCGGCATTTCACAGTCCTTTATCCGTCACTAACGCAACGATCTTTTCCTTGTAATTACTTGCCTATACTAAAAAAGTTCTTAAAAATAGTACGATGTTACTGGCAGCTAAAAAATTTCATCACATAACCTTCCCATCTAAAAATTCCTTTGATATCTGTTCTCCGATAAATATTTGAACGAATTGGTTTTTAATTAGATTCCTCTGTAATGGAATCAAGGAAATCAAGTATGTTTCGAATAAGCCTTGTATGTTTAAACTTTGTAAACTATTAAGATTATGAAAGGTACTGCCAAATCTGCGAATTCCAATAGCATCCAAAAAAATTTCCTCCTCTTTTACTTTTCAAGGCAAGCATCTAACCAGTTTACTATTCCTCTTTATACGACTATGGAACGATAGTCCTTTTTTAGGATGTGTGCAAACGCAGCTGCATACCTCTTTAAGTACACCAGTGAAAAGCAGGGGGGGTTATCAACCTACGCTATCAAATAAATAAAATTTGACCGACTATTCTTACAAAAATAACTATTAAGATAGTATTTATCGATTCTTCTTTGTTAATAACTCGAGTATTGAAATGGTTAGCGACAAGAGGATGATCAGTTCAGATTTATAGTAACTTGTTCACTTTTGTTGGCTATTCAAACGAACCATCGTGTGCAAACAATTTAATATCATGCACGTAACAACTATAAAAGGACAATTTTGCTATTGAAAGGCGATAACAAATACAGAAAATAACCAAGAATGATGGTAAGAAATAAAATATCTTTTTAAGAGTGCAGCAGTTTCATTTTAGCCATTACGATGTAAGTAAGAATTGGTTAGAAACAGCTTCGAAAGTACTTACGCTGTTTATATCTATTTTAAAATCAGACATGTGTTAATACAGTTAGAACAAATAAGCATTCTCAAGTTGAGGAAACCTCTTTCTTGTAGTATCGGATTGTACCAGTTTGATTCTGACAAAGTAACATCCCCCCTGTGAGTTGAAAAATTCACTATGAAGTTCAGGGTGGTTGTTAAGAGATCGTTGGATCAAATTGGAAATCGACCTCGCCACATTCCCCTTTGAAAGCTCTGTTTTGTTTCCGATTTTCACACACGTGTCAGTTTTTGTTTTCCTGTTCAGGGGGAATTTTTCATAAGTCACGTTAATTGCAATGTATCCTAGCTATATAAGTTATTTCTTCGACTGCTAAGGGGACTGATCTATTGTATCCACGCTGTGTGTCAATGAACAGGTTTTTTGGGACGACTTGAAACTTTATTGACATGGCTGACTTTATGTTCTTTGTAAAAGTGCCTATAGTTAAAAGTTCTGTGAAAAGGCTTTTGAAAGTGTATAACTTCTCAGTTAAGTATTTTTTCTTGAGAAAATAATTTGTCAAAATATTTCTTAATAAATAATGCGTAGGGAACAAAGAAGGGATATCCATGTCCTTAGCTGGCAGCGTGTCGTCTTAATAAGACTCATATAACCGACTTGCTCATTCGCAGTCTTCGAGCTAGCTTGACAGGTGAAAGTTACTTTCAAACTTTACAATTATGCACTTGTCTACAAATCGTTTTAACTAGTTTTAACTGCTTAAGTATAGTAAATAGTAGCACAAATACCTAAACTTACAAGAGCATCTAAATGTAGCTAGAGACTACGTTTGTGCTGAAAAGCTTCTATTATTACTATGAAATGGAGTACCGCGTGTTTTCGTTGGAATCCGAAAACAAACGGAATTTTTCGGACTATAGCGTAAGCAATCGATAAATTTGGGTCTCGTCGAAATCGGAAACAAGATATCGGTAATACATTTTAGGAATAATCATAGTGAGAAGCTTATTTATATCTGCGACGATAAATTTATTTATAGTTGAGCTCCCGACAGCTCTTTTGTGCTGCTGTTGAAAGCAAGTAAAATTTACGAATTATTATTATGTTAAACGACTGCCGGTCCGTTCTAAAAATATTCATCCAAATCGTTCTATATCAGTACACGAGAAAATTTCTATTTAGAAGCAAGAATATATTTTCTTTGTCGGTTTATGCAAGAAGCCGACAAAGAAAAAGATATATGCAAGTAAGTAGGTTACGATGGAGTCATGTCTTCGGTTTCCCGACTTCTCCTGACTAAATTAGTACTATGTGGGGGTGTCTACCAAACGGAATTAAAATGTACGCCTCTGCTGTTGTTTAGGTCTAGCAAGTAAACTCAACATGATCCACAAACAGGGTCTACTGTCAAATCAAAACCGGGGGATGTGCCGTAATTACTCACAAAAATGTCTCTGCATCGGTACTGAGTATTTATATACAGGACACCAAAAAGATACAAATATTTTTGGCGTCCCATTTATTGTTATCGTGTTTATGTTTTCGACTTTGCAGATATTTTGAGCGAACCGTACGAGGTGAGAAGTCAGAGAAAATATATAAACAGACTGTGATTTGTAAAACTTATATCCAAAAAATAACATAACGATACTTTGAAATATCAACTGTGCTCGTTCTTTCAAGTAAGGGGGATTTATTACTTATACAAAGTCACATTGATTGGTAGTGACTGGTTTGGCTTTCCAGTCAAATCTTCAACGCTAACTTTACACAATATGGTGGTAGTCCATTATAAGTAGGAACAAGCAATAAACAGGAATCGATTGAGTATGTCTTGTTAAGAGGACGCATCTTGTAAATGAGTTATGTGTTAGATTGTCACCTATGGAAGATTAAAGCAGCGTTTCAGGAAAAAGGAGGTGGAAATGAGTTTGTAAAATAGACAGGGTAGAGGTCACCCAAAGTTCTGCAAGTGCAAGTCGTTTTTCTGTTGAATCAGCGTATCTTGCCATTTCTTTCCCTGTCAACATGAAGATGACCTAAGTTGGAAAACTGGTGTATGCTCAGACAACCTTTACCAGCGGGAGCTTTTTTTATTGGAAAATAAGATTTGGGTCAGCTAGATTTTATTTGTTGATTTGCCATTTATCTGCAGTGAATTAGAGTATATTTTGTGCTTCGCTTTTACGAGCGAATTTTGTTAAAATCGTTTAGTTTAGATAGATTTTCTTACAAGAGGTGGAAATCTACGGTTGTCAAGAACTGTGCATAAAAGATTTACTTTATGTTCCTGAGCATAGCAAATGAGTGGGAATAGCCGCTTACTCCTTCAAATATTGGTATAGTACGTAACGCCTGCGGCTACGTTGAAATACTGTCTTTGGCAAAGGCAAGTGGGGTTATAGGTATTCAACATTACGTTCCTTTAAACCTGCACTATTCTTAGATAAAAAGACATACTTACTTTGAACTGTCGTAAGAAATGTCCCATGCCGTTTTACAACTATAGTTGCCTAAAGAAAATAGATAGGGTAGTCTTGCGTAATGATCAGAAGTAAAGCTGTGACCACTGGAGCTTTCAACCTGGGACTGGCGAACCGCAAACGACGCTCTTCCTACTGAGTTAAAAACTTCAACAGGAAAAGTTCGAAAGGCACTTCAAAAGGATCGTCCACGGATGTTATTGCGTTTCTGTCTATAGCCGTATTAGCTTACAAGCGACCTGTGTTATTGCAAGTAAATCATTGATCTATGTTTGCAATTTGTTATAGATAGAAAAGCAAATATCAAAGAAATAATGGAATTGTCATAAAGTAACTAAACTCAAAAGAATGGCTTGCATCAGGTTGATTTTTGAAGGAAAAACACTTAAGCATATCAAAGCCTTTGAGCAAAAGGGCAATACAAGTTTGAACCCGCATGCTAAAGCATTAAATTAGTCCTTTTGTGTACCATAGTCAAGTGCTTTCCTGTTATGTAAATTTATGGCTGAAAAAAATTGCGTGCTAAACCTACTTAAGTAAATTCTAATAGTAAAATACAGTATCCTATGCATGTATCAGGCATACATTTTATTATATACACATGCCTCATACTTATCGTATTGATTAATTAAATTCCTAGAAAGATATGTAGATCAAGAAAATAGTTACTTAGTTACAGTGTTTGTTGCGCACATGAGTGGAGCTATGATAAGTAGAGGGGTACGGCAACAAAAACATAGCCCATTTCACATTGTTTTCTATTACTAGAATGTTTGGCATAAGCAGACCATGGAACAGGACAATTTCGAAAACACTAATAAGGTCGTCGTCTCGTGAACAAGATATGAGCACAAAGTTTGTAGAAATGCTAGAGAAACATGTAAGAATTATGAAAAATAATGATGGTAATAATTCGCGAGATTTTAAAGCGGTTTTCAAAAAATATTTAATGACATGTAGCTGAGTTGAAGTTTCGTCCGCGTGTGTGCAGTAATTCAGCCAAAACTGAATTATTAACATTTTTATGACACTGTCAAAAAGAAGTTTAGAAAGTAGCGGATACTGTGTTATCTAGACCTCGAATTTCCAGGGTTAAATATTCTAATTAAAAGGGATTATGACAAAGCAACAAACCATTTGAAACCCTGATGAGACGAGTCATCAAACTCAAAGCACTAATCAACAACGATACCTATTTTAATACCGATACTGAGAGTGCCACAAATACTAATACCGCTATCGATACTTGATGTTTATGGTGATACACTAACTTAAATGGCTAGCCACTCGATATCGAGGATACCTGCATGTCCCCATGCCAAGCAAGCTTGAATTTAGAGGCCTGCACAAGCACATATACAATCATCCATCTGTGTATTTTCCGCAGAGTCAACCTGTGGTTTATACTGCACATTAGCGCGTGCAGAACTCATTGCAGTTTGTGACCATGAGTGACTAAACCAATGTGAACATCTGGTTGAACAAGTCTGGACACCCATGATCTCAACCACGAAATTTTGTGGTATCGTGCTAGGTCAGCCACCCGAAGGCTTCTGAACAGTTTCGTCGTACCCAGTTTTCCTCACATGCTTGGGCGGAGCACAGTGGTATATGGTTGTCAGGCACTCTAACCCCTCGGCCACTTGCTCACACAATAATTTATAATAACATCGATACTTAGAGTGATGTTAATACCAATACTTATGCCAAAAGGATAGTATTACCAATACTAATGCTCTTACCGATGCGGACAGTGATGCCAAAACTAACACTAACACTAATACTTAGACTCAAAAGAGTTACTGATTCTGCTACTGACAATTAAAGCAATACTAACAGCAATATTAATAATAACAATGATACTTATATTGATACAGAAAGGGTAGCAGACGCTAATAATGATAATAATAACAGTAATACCTATACCATTCTTAACCGTGATGCGAATATGTATATTGATACCGATACTGGCAGTGAGACTGATACTTGTACCGATACTAACAGTGATACTAATAATGACATAATTAGTTATACTGATATCTATACTAACAGTGATACCAATGCTAATACTTATACCGTTACTGATACTGATAGTGATATCAATACTATTAAGCCTAAAACAGATATTGAGATTGATACCTAACCTGATAATAAAATAATATTTAGTTTCCTAGACAATCATTCTAAACGTTAAAACGTGTTTATTTCTTGTAATTAATATTTATTTAATAAACAGAGCTTGAGTGAGCTATTGTCATATAAAAGTTGAAATGTATCTTTGCTGGAATTAATTTACCCTAAACAAGGTTGTGTGCTTTAATTCGTACGTTTAATATACTTGGTTGTATGTCAGAAAATGTCCTTCCAAGATACACACTGGAATGTAAAACCTTTAATAAGAGCTCAAAGCAAGGAAACGAAACGTTCTGTTGTCCTATTTTTTGTATCAATGCTTAAGGCGGAGATTGGCACTGATCTGACCTCTGGTTAACATCAGTGACGCCATGCACACGAGTTGAACTATCAACTTTAGTCTCTCAGATTATCTTCATGTCTTATCTACCCGTCATTATATGAGCAAATTACAGATTCGAGGCGTCAAATGAGCACTTCATTATCTTTTTAGACATTGTGTATCCTCAGGAACTGCATAAATTATGCATGTGAAGTCTTGCTGATTTGCAAAGAACATCGCCACTTTTGGTCATTTCTTGTCGCGCTACTTTTGTCTCAAAAATTTAAAAGCTGGTTGCGTGGTGTGAAGTAAATTAGTGCAAATGAACCGGGCCTTTTATAACTGTGTCAGCTGCATTTTTTCTTAAAATCTAATGTCATAGTTGCAAGACGTAGGTTACATAGTTTTAAGGGGAATGTTCTACTCGTCATAAAAGGAAGGCAAAGCCGAGGTCATCACATTGCTTATCTAAATGAAGGAGCTATTGTATTCTACTTTCTGCAAATAATTATTATAATCTCCATAATATAAGAATAAAATTCACTGGGTCGTTAATAAGTGGAATATTCCTTGAAACCTTTATCAAAATGCATCAAAGAAGGGTCGTAGGATGAGTTAAATAAGAAAGACAGAAAAACCATAAAGATGAAACGAGGCTTGTTATTTTAAATCAGTAGTGTAAAATGTTTCTATTTCCATCTGTGAAAAAAAAGAATTGTGAGGATTGGGTCCTTTGAAAGACAGATAAGAAAAGAATCACATCTTTTGAAAACAAAGCCTACGGCAGGATTTTTAGAGTACCTTAGGTGGAAAACCGCACAAGTGAAGACATTGGGAAGGAGCTAGTAACCAGTGACTGGCTGCTACAGTATATTCGGAGACAGAAGCTGAAATACTTTGGTCGTATACTGAGGCATGGTGTGATAGAGAAGCGAATTCGTGAGGCACACTTGCCAGGGAAGCGAAGCAGAGGAAGACCAAAGTGTAGATGGGATAGAACTGTAAAATGGGTTTATGGAAAAGGCAACTACAGTCGCTCAGAATAGACGTATACTGCTATGCCGTGATCAGAGTTTGCTGCTACGAGACGACAAGAAAACAATGCTAAAAACTATTTACAGCCATCATCTGCTTAGCCACTTTAATCTTACATACAATATAAAGCAAGGATACGGAAAAATATAGCAACAATTAAAACTTTCTCAAAATTGCCTATGTCGGAATAATCCATATTTCATAGCAAATAACAATTATCGTGATGTTCATGCATTTCTGGTCAGTTTCAAAAGTTGCAGGTTGTCATAAAAATTTCTGGTTAGTTCCGAAGTAAGTTCAACATAGAGCTTAAGCGTGCCGATTAAATGGTTAATATATCGTGCATTTTGTTTACAACTCTGCTGCTGTTTCACCAAGGAGTTGTATATCTGCTTACTAAATAGCATCACGCGTAGTAGTAATATTAGTAGTAGTAGTACTAGTAGTAGTACTAGTAGTAGTAGTAGTACTAGTAGTAGTACTAGTAGTAGTAGTAGTAGTACTAGTAGTAGTAGTAGTAGTAGTAGTAGTAGTACTAGTAGTAGAAATGGTAGTAGTACTGGTAGTAGTACTGGTAGTAGTACTGGAAGTAGTACTAGTAGTAGTACTAGTAGTAGTACTAGTAGTAGTACTA